>CABHPQ010167513.1:0-20997 GCA_902168405.1 Peromyscus aztecus
AACACAGTTTGGTTTAATTAAGCAAATAGGAGTATTTTATAAAGTAAAGATGAGTACGGTGTCTGGCACACCTACAGCCTCAGCTTATTCAGATGGCTACAGCAGCAAGGTCACTGGAGCCCAGGAATCCCAGAGAACCTGGGCAAATGTGGAGAAGTTGGGAGCAGGGAGCATTACTTCAGTATACAAAGACACACTCACATACATTTTAAATACTTTCTCATTACCAACTGTGTTCCATCCTTGGACTTCCCTGAACCAAAGTTTTCTAAATAAACTCTATGCATTTAATGTAAGAAGAGAAGTCACTGAATATAACTTGATGAGTTATGAGTTATTTATAATAGATTAAATGAAAAAAAAAACTAAAATGTCTGACAAGAAAATCAGGATCTAAATTTAATGTTTGACATAATTCTGACAGGCACCATACACTGTCTGGCAGGGGTGGTGGAACTGTGAAATTCTAACCACTTGCTCAATATAATATAGATGGAGAAATAAAGAAAGGATCAGTACATTAGACAAGTCACCAAGTGAAGACATTCAGCGCCTATCCAAACTATGCAAACTGCTGACAACAAGGTTGTTTTTCTACGTAACTAGCTAGAAATCCATACCTTCACTGAGGCCCTTCTAACACTTCATCACCCAGATATGATGACTAACAGACGTCACTGACCTCAAACTTTCTCTTTTGCAATTAAGACTCACTTATTCCCAATAAATTATAGAGAGAGGTTTGGGAATTCTCTGCAGAGTATCTCTTGCTCATTATGTATAGTCCCTTGACCACGACCTATATTTATTTCATCTGTCATTCTTTGAATGTTGTCAAAAATTATAACTTCTTTTTGATAAAAACTAATAAATTACTGTACAGCTCATCAAAAAATAAACTGGAAATCAGTCTGAAAGAAAAGAAAAATCATCATGAATAAGTTATTTGAAAACATTATTAAAAAGGTCAGAATTCTTGTATTTAATTTTCTTTTCTTGGAAGATACAAGCACATGAGAGGAAACTAATGAAATTACGGAAAAGATTTCCATGTCAGTGGACATATGTATGGTATCTTAATACTTTATTCCTGTTTTATATACATATTTACACACACATCAAAGGTTCTGTTGCAAAACTGGCTGTCCAGTTTTCTTTGTTGGATCAATCAAAGGCCTGCATGGAAGGCCAGCCCCTCACCTCAATGGGACCTTTGACCAACCATTTGCACTTATCAGAAGAACTGGCTACTCAACATGCAGTAACTTTACCCTCTTCTGTGTACACCACTCTCTACATATCGGTTTTTCTTTTGTCAAGCACTTCCTGACAAGCACTTCCTGACGTGTTTATTACTTGTATAAAAACAAAGATATGATCAGCAGGATTTGGTTGAGTAATTATAGGAAGTTTGTAACTGAACACATATTGCATGTACCACAGTATATGCCAATCTAAATAGCATGACTTTCAAAGTAACCGACCCCTCAGAAAGGAGCAGAGCACCATTGTTAGCAAAGGTATGAATCAAATCACTTAAACTCTGTCACTATCAACTCTCAACTTACATACTGTGAAAAATTACTGCAAGATCTCCACATAACTAAAATAAAATAATTATGATTTAGCATACAACAAATCTAATACATTTAGTTCATACCACATATTTTAGAGAAGCAGCTGTGCATTGCAATGAGTCCATGCCTTAGATACACATGATCTGATTTCTCACAGTTCAAGACACAATGTTTTTATCTTTATTCACGGAAGACCCTGAGTGTAAAGGTTCTATGTGACAAATTATAGGCTCAACTCTTGGACTCTGAAGTATCCTAGAAGCATTAAGCTGCTGTTGTTTGTAACTTAAAAGCACTGAGGACCTTACAAGCACACAATGGTTATTCGGAAGAAGAAAGGAGGAGACATTGGATATTACTGCAGTGCCACAGACTACATCTGCCTAAGAAGTTCTTCAATAAATATCTGCTTCCAGTTATTACCATTCTTCTGCCATCAAACCTCAAAGCCAGCCCTGTCTGGAATACTAACACTGTGCTACTTCTTTGGACTTGTAAGATTTTGTCTTACGCCAGTCATAACGGTTAAAATTAAGAAAAAACTGACAACAGATGCTGGAGAGGATGCCAGGAAAGGAGAAACATCATCCATTGCTAGTGAGAATGCCAACTGATGCAGCCACTATGGAAATCAATGAGAAAAATTCGCCAACAGCTAAAAATAGATCTACCATGTGACCCAGCTATACCACTCCTTGGCACACACCCAAAGGAGATACTTGCTCAGCCATGTTCCCTGCTGTTCTCTTCACAGTAGCTAGGACATACATAATGAAAATGTAGTACATATACACAACGGAATTCTATTCAGCTGTAAAGAAAAATGAATCATGAAATTTGCAGGTAAATGGATGGAACTGGAAAATATACTCAGTGAGGTAACCCAGATTCAGAAATACAAATGCAGCAAGTTCCCTCTCATGTGGATCCTAGCACAGAATCTTTAAAGTAACACAATACTAACATTTAAACATGAAATATCAATAATAGAGATATTTATATTACTCTTTCTCTTGAACTAAAATAAGACAGCATTTGCCACAGAAGCTCTGGGTACATCCATCTATAACCTGTCCTTCAGACACACTCAGATCCCTACGCTTTATCAGGTACCTGCCTCAAGAAAACAGCTCTATAACCAAGGAATTCTGACCCTCACTGTTGTACCTACTCTAAAGCTAAATATTCTACATTCATTATTAAAGTCAGGCTCCTAGAATGCTACAAAAGAAAGGCTCTGAATAACTATCACCTTACAGTACTGCGGTGCTTGTTTCTAATTGTTAACATGACAATCTGAAATCACTGAGAAGGAGCCTCATGAGGGACTGTCTAGATTAGGCTGGCCTGTGGGCACATCTTCTAGAGATTTTCTTAAATGGATTAAGTGAGCAGCACCATTTCATGGGCTGCACAATGCACTGAATGAAAGGGGATAGGGAGCTGAACACTGGCATGAATGTATTAATTAGCTGCTCTCTCTCACTGACTGTGGATGTGACGCAACCAGCCATTCAAGTTCCTGCTTCCTTCAACTTCTATGCAACAATGGACCATAATCTGGAATCAGAAGTCAAATAAATCCTTTCTCTCTTAAGTTGCTTTTGCCAAGGCATTTCATCATGGCAACAGGAAAGGACACTAAGACATACAGCACAAGTAGATTCGGGGTCAGACTCCATAAGCACCTTGTGAAACAGCAACAGACCATGCTGCTGCATTCTAGTTTACACAGGAAAGCTTTAAAATACATGTTTTATCTCATTATTCCTTTATATCATCTTACTCAAACTTCCTTAAGTTCAAAAAATAAAAAATGAAAGACATCAGGATGTTTTAGAGAAGCAGCTATGCATTGAAATGAGTCACCATTTAAAAATAAGATGTATATACTAGACTACCCCAACCACATCATTTTATAGCACTTCACAGTGATTCTCATGCATGGGCAAGTCAACTTTAAAGTATTGGACAGACAGGACATATGCCTCTTCCTATATGTTAAAGCTATCCAGGACCTTAAAGCTTATCTAATCCACATTCTCCAAACGCTGAATCCCAATTGTAAGAAATTAAGTACATTACCCCAAGGCAGAAAGAGAAACTAGTTATATTCAAATGCAGGTTTTTCAGGACAAGAGGCTGCCTAGCCAGCAAGGGAAACAGGGTACTAATTCCTGTACTGAGAGCTCAAGGTATGTATATAGTCTATATAGGGAAAATCTATACAGAGTCTATATATAAAGTCTATATAGAGGAAATTCTCAAGAAAATGTGAGGGTTTCTTTTTTTTTTAAACCTCAAAGTTCTCCTTTTCAAAAATAATAGTGCTAAATGCATAAAATTGATAATTTTTCTTCTAATCCTTAACTGATATCAAAAATTTAAAATTGCACATAGTAAAAAGGGTGAGCCATATAATGTTTCAATACATGACTGCATTGTCTAATTTTTAAATCAGATTAAATATCCATCTCTTCTCAAACATTAATCATTTTCTATGGTAATGACTTTTAAGATTCTTCTTGCAGCTTTTTTAAATATACAGTATATTACTGTTACCAATAGCCATACTACTATGCATTAGTACTCCAGAAATTCTTATTTAAATGTAGTTTAGTCTCCATTGTTCAAACTTTCCCCATTCTTCCCTCTTCACTAGTCCCCTCCCCTCTAGCAACCACCATTCTATTTTCTGGATGATCAACTTTTTTAACATTATAAATATGAGTAAGGCACATGTGGTACTCATCTTTCTGTGTCAAGTATTGCACTTAACATAATCATCTCCAATTCTATTCATGCTGCCACAATTTAAGGGATTTCCTTTATTTTCATGATCAAATATTATTCCTTGGTATATATGGACCACAGATCTCGCATCCATTCATTAGCAGGTGTGAACTTAGGTGGATTCCATTTGTTGATTCTTACAGAGCGCTGCAGTGAACACGGAGATGAAATGCACCTGACCCTTCCACATACCGCTTTGATTTGCCTTAGCTATATAGCAAGGAATATGACTGCTGGGTCATGTCATTTTTTGGATGCGCCTCTGTAGTGCTTGCCATGGTGTTTATAGTAATCTACTTTCCCACCAGTAGTGTGTAGGATTCATTTCTACCACATTTTTACTAGTACTCATCGTACATTTTCTAAGTTTTTGTTGGTTTATCCCCTGGACAGGGCTTCACTATGCTGCCCAAGTTGATGTGCTCTTCTGATTCTAGAGTTCCTTATGGATCCCAAGACTTTTGTACTTGGGGGCTTAAATAAAGTCTTTAGTCTACTTTGATTTGATTCTTATAACTGGTGAGAAATAGCAGCCTAGGTTCATTTTTCTGCAAGTGAATAAATACCTAATTATTTCAGCATCCTTTTTTTTAAAAGCCTGTCCTTTTCACAGTGTATATCACTCACATCCTTGTAAAAAATCAACTGGCTATAGATTTGTGGATTTATTTCCAGGCTCTCCCTCCATTGGTGCACATATCTTTTTTTATGCCAATATGTGTTGTTTTGATGAGTACAGCTTTGCAGCATATTTGAAGCCAAGTAGTACAATGTCTCCTGCTTTGTTCATTCCACTCAAGAAAGTTTTGGTGCTCAGAGTTTTCTAGGGCTTCAACTGTATTTTAGGGCTTTTTGTCTTGTTTCACTTTGTTTGTTCCAGTTTTCTGAAGAATGTTATTGGTATACGGGTATTTCATTAAATCTGTGGAATGCTTTGGGGAGCATTAGTATTATAGCTGTTTTAACAACACTGGCTCCCAAATACATCAATATTAGTGTATCTGTGTCCTCTCCCATTTCTCCCAGTAACGCTTTGTAGGAAACGCTGTTTGGTGTATAAATGAGATTAACTATAATGTGCCTAGAGTTAATATAAACCCTCAACAAATGTTACTTCAGCAAACATTCATTCTCTTCTCATATTCTCTCTGGATTCACCAATTAATGTTATGTGGCCCCAGTGGTCTCTGTAGCTCTCCACCTTGCTTCTTTTTGTCTTCTCTCTTACCTTTTGACATCTTCACCTTCAGTCCTGCTCATGCATTTCATAAACGCACAGTTTAAGATGCAGCTCCTTGGCAAATCATCAACTGAACCCCAATGTGATCTAAA
Organism: Peromyscus aztecus; assembly: GCA_902168405.1. NCBI lineage: Eukaryota > Metazoa > Chordata > Mammalia > Rodentia > Cricetidae > Peromyscus > Peromyscus aztecus. The sequence continues at coordinate 5,703 of CABHPQ010167513.1, forward strand.
TACTTATATTTGCACACCACACACTTGCTTACACTTGATTTTGAAGTTTGGTAACTGGCTACTTCCTGATCACTTTGTATGCTTAAATGTTCCTCTCTAATAAAAATAAGTTATTGCTATGTTAGCAAGTGTACTCCAAGTGCAGGACTGTTGCCCAACTCTGGTCACTGGCAGATGGCAGGTACCTAAAACAATGTCAGACATACAGAGTGCTCAATAAATGTCTCCTAAATAGAAGAGCAAGAATAAGTCTTCTTTCTCTTCATGAAATCCCTCCAATATTCCAAATGTAATGCCAAAAAAAGTCTTTAATGGTCAAAGTTTTAATTAAATTAAATAGCTAAATTTTTGAAAATGTAAACACTGTAAAAAATTAGTAGAGCCACAATAGATTAATCAATTCAGCATGGCTATAGACAATCACTACACTTGTTCCCTGCCTGCTCAAAGTGATACCCTATCATTTAATTAAGGACTGGATATATGGTACCAGCTGACCAATAGAGATGAAGCATTTAACTAAAACTGAGAGTTTGACATTTGAACTCCCTGTGGTAGCCAATCATTTAACTATTTCCTTTCAGAACTTTAAGAATGATCATATGATGGCTGATCAGATGGCTCAGCAGGTAAAGGCACTTCCTGTGCAAGCCTGACGACCTGATTTCGGTCCCCACATAAATGTGAAAGGAAACAACAAACCCCACAACGTTGGTCTCTGTCATTCACATGCTCCCTGCATACATGTTTGCTGCTGCATACTGCACCCCGACATACACAATAAATACCATAAAACTTTAAAAATGTTATAACAATCATATAAAATACCAATCCCTGCTTTATTTTCATCCCAAGTTATTAAAAAATAGGTAATTCTTTAAACATACAAATTTAAGAATGTAACCATCTTAAACACAGTATGGTTTTCATCTTACAGCCACTCACAACTGAATGGCAGAATACAGGATTACATCTTTCTTGAAGATTTATCAAAAGTTTCATTTTTGAGCCCATAACTATTTACTAATGTGAATAAACTCCACCATTCAAATAGACAAGCACACTGTTAAAAGTCTACCCAGAAAATGAGCTGATTTATAAGTTATATGATTAAATCCAGAAGCCACTACAGGTTTGACAAAGAATTCACTACGGTTGGGTGTTCAATGAGCTAACACATGTATAAGGAGTAAATACCTTGTTTTTCTATTTATGTTAAGCCACATCTTTTTCTATACACATGAAAAGTAATGATTTAGAATATATAAAACCATTTGCTGATTAATCTTAGAAGTTCTAGCAATAATACAATTTTAATATTCAAAGCAGACCACTAGTGATTATAAACTCTTGTCTACAGGAATCATAGTGAAACAAATTATATGGGGCAAAACATGGGTTTTAGAGACTGTGGTTCCAATACAAGCTCCTGTTTCCTAGCTATTTGACCTGAGGCAAAACACCTAACTTCACTAAGTCTCCGTGTGTCTGTAATATGACCAATATAATTTCTCCCATATAGAGTTACCATGGAGCTTTGAAAACATACCGTAGCACTCCTCTGCATACTTTATTTCTTACATTTTTGGAGCTCTCAAAATGGAATGTGTCATTTAAAGTATATCTTACTGGCTTTAAGAACAGAAGGCCAGAGTGCTTAAGCAATGGTCCAACTCTAATCCAGGTTGATCATGTGTAGTAATTCCCAGTAAGAAGGGAAGAATGGCTGGAACCCAGCATATTAGCTTCTGCCCATTCAGTAAAGTAAGGTCGTATACCCAGTATATACTGACACACTCAAATGATTGCTTATAAAGCCTTCCTATATAACAGGGGCTAAAGTGCAAAAGTTCATTTTCCCCTCTGCCTAAGTATACAGTAATTCATAAAAATCTGAAATTCAGTGTCAGGCTTTCTAGGCAGATAAATTTTCCTAATTAAGTATTTCCTCTTATGTTAAAATGATATAGTCATTTGCCAACACACAATTAAATATTTAGGAACACATGGCTTTTTAAATGGGTGATGTCATGGTTGTGCCTAGTGAGAAAACACACAAGCCAATCCAAATTATAATCATACAGGTATATAATTCCAATTACCCTGCCAATTCCATTGTTAACAACTGAGGCTACTTAATTTACAAGTGTTAAAATAAATAACAAGGATTTAATTCCAAGATAAGTAGCACTCTATTTCATCATTAAGAAGCATTTACCAGTAGAATAGAAAGAATCATAGCAACAAAATATTACATTCACTGGCAACCTAAATATGTCTTAGTGAGGAAGGCTACTAATGATTTTTGAGTGGAAATTTATTTCATGTGATACAATTTTTTTTAATTGACAGGGACATTTAGAAACATCAAAATGTATAGCCTACAACTTAACTGAGTTGGCTCAATAAGACAAAACAAACACACTTCTCCCTCTCCCACTTCTCTCTGTCAGTGAAAAAAGACTAAATATTTTAAATTTTATCCTAGGAAACAAGTACCAGCTCTGCACAACATAAAAAGGAACCATAAATGACAAAGGATCTTTTCTTTCACTGAAATGTCTAAGTACAAGTTATTATTAAAGAGCTGTCATTTTCTCTTAAAGGAAAAGAAATTAGGAACCAGAGATTAAATCACTCAGCAATTCATTTTCAACCTCAGTTCTGGTTCCAATAAGTATAAATGTCAATGGCGGTGCACATCAAGTACAGTCAATGTTGTGTTCATAAAGTATTTCCTTGTTACACAAAGCATCACCGAATTCCCCATAGTATATGTTGCAGACAATGCAAACCATGAATTAACAAGTAATAACTATATCAAGATTCTCATCTTACTTCTCCGTTTCTTAATGTTGTGATGGTTCCTCTTGCAACACCCATTCTAAATAGTGTTTCTGTGGCCTGTGAATAAATAAAAAAGTAGAAATAACTAAATGTATGATGTGTACACAACTATATATCTCACCCAAAACTGTAAAATGCCAACACTATTAACATACCTAGTACTTTCAAGAAACAAAGTTTAAGACACAAAAAGAATGACAAGTTTTAAATTGTCCCCAGAACACAGTTTTCAGGCTTCTAACTTTGAAGAGCTCATGTGAAGTGTTCCTAAAAACTACTGACATGCTGGGTCCTTCTGTGCCAGCATGTCAAATACATTCATTCAGATAAGTTTAATCTTAGCAATATTCAACATTTGTATTCAATTTAGAAGTTGCTGGCTATTCTGAATGTTATTTTCCAATGAATTCATTCAAACCAATTATCTGCTCTAAAATACAAGGTGGAAGTATAGTAATTTAGAAATGTCAGAGATAACAGTCATTGATCTCTACCAGCTAGCAAAAATCATGAAAGGACATTAAGAAAACAATTCCATTTACAAAGGCATTAAAAAGAAAAGTTTTAGCAAAAGAATTTAATAATGGAATTAAAAAAAAAAGGAAAGAAAAACCAAGTGTCCACTATGAACAAGAAAATACTGCTGGAAGAAAGTTTAAGATGCAAATAAATACAAAAACATTTTCTGCTCCCAGGTTTGGAAGACTTAGTACTAAGATATCAGTACTATCCAAAGTGAGGTAGAGATTTAATCCCTATAAAATTCCAATAACTTTATTTTACAGAGAAAGCCTAAAACTTATTTGAAGTTTCTAAATATTGGTGAGGAGAGAAAAACTGTAGACTGGCTCAGTTATAAATAATAGTTACAAAGTACATTTGAATAGGATCCTGTAAATATTAAATACTAATTTAACCACAAATTGTGTTTACTATGATGTGAACATCTTAACCAAATTCCCATCTTTTATTAGTGCAAAGACAATAGTATTCACAACTGAATGAAGAACAGCAAATATGTGCATGATGGTGAACACCCACAATGCAATGCCAATGCTCAGAAGGCCAAGGCAAGAGTATCAAAAGCCCAAAACAATAATAATGATAGCAATGTACATGAAAAGCTGCCTGCAGGTGTCTCTGCAAGAAACAATGCAGCTTCCTATTTATTTAAGTCCCATGCAATTGATTTATATACACATAAATTTAAGGTTTTTGTTTAACTTTCAAAGAAGTAATCTTATCATCAGTGAGTAATTTTCAAAACAATGTCAATTGTCTCACAATTTAACTTCCTCTGTGTATATGGGAACAAGACTGTGAAATGGTATCCATGATAAAATGTTTGACCAAAAAGGTAAGGAAAGAGACTGAGTTAGAGCTAGAATTATATATGAGAAAGAGAAAAAAAATGGCCACAGTATTTTTTAAGATATACATCTTGAGTTTTTAGTGGTCAGGTAGGAATTGGTGGTCAGAAAGGAAGGAAGAACAGAGGAAGGAAAAGAAGAATGGGCAAGAATGATCCTACAGAGGATGGGGAAAGGAGAAGGGGCAAGAATGATCCTACATTAGAAGGGGAAAGGAGAAGGGGCAAGAATGATCCTACAGAGGATGGGGAAAGGAGAATGGGCAAGAATGATCCTCAGAGGATGGGTTACAAGTGTGTACAGCAATCTATAAATAATGCTAAAAGGAAAGGACATAAATAAAACTAAGCTCTCCCCCTCCTACTCCCCCAGGACTCTGCTTTATCCAATCCACTTTGCTCCTCTTTCCTCTATGAATTAGAAGAAATAGAATAATCTTGTGAGAATGACAAAAATACAGACATTAAGACGGGGGGACAAGGAAAAACAAGGAGATGAAAGAGAGGTGGCCAGAGGAATGAAGTCCAGCAAAGGCTGGAAAACATGCATTTTTGTTGTAATAAATCTAGAGTTACAACAATAAAAAGGGAGACAGTTTAGAAGTCGTCAAGGCAAAGCAAGTCTACATACAGGGCATATGGGAAAATGTGTAAGACCCTCAATTGGATTTAGCTGCTAAAGTATAGGATGCAATTTGTAAATAAGAACATTTTTTTCTGAAGCTGTTTAAAATGAGAGGTCACAATCCTTAGAGTTCCTAAGCACAAGCCAACACACATAGAGCTGGAAGGCTGAGGAGCTGATGTTCAAGCATGATCACAGAAAAATTTAAAAACTAAAATATTTTAGGACAGTCTGCTAAGTTTTGAAAATGCAGCACAATCTCAAAACAATTAGATAGGAGATTCAAAATAGACCCATTATTTGGGAAGAAGTTGAGCTATTCACATACTCCAAAGTATACGTCAACGAGTTCACCGGTAGATTTTACTGAGGCACATAAAGCTAGCTGAAAGATCTACCTGTAAAACTGTCACCGGTGACGCCCATGCTTTTTTTCTACTCTCAGTGATGGGCATGCCACAGTGTGTCATACATCTTCCAGTTTCTGCTAAAACCAGACACAATTAAGAAAGGTGATTTTCATAGAGGAAGCAGGGAAAGGAGGACGTAGTAAGCAATCACTTGAGATAAAATAAACAATGGTTTCTCAAAACCAGATCAAATTACTATTATGACTCAAACCACAGATAAAAGGGAGAGCTATCTAGGGAGATATGATTTGAAGATGAAATACTTTTTCTTTACCTTATCTTTAGGATCCAAATGAACTGATTTACCACCTCTTCCCACCAACGTTTTAAGGATTCTGTGCCGCTCTTGTTTGGAAAGCACCGGAGTGTGCAACTTCTTCTGACCTCTACTACAGAGTTTGAATTCACTTGCATCTAAGCAAGTGCTAACAAGTGTGGGAGGGGAAAGGGTTGGGATAGAAGACTGATGTCAGTACTTGTAACTGCCTCACAACAAACTTTTAGAAAATGTCTCACTCCCAGAGTTTCCATTCCACCTAGGATGATTAATACTAAGCATTCATTTGACATTTCCTATGTGAGTGTGTGGGGGTGCATACCTACAAATTCCTGTTTAAAAACATCAAAAAGGCTGCTTTTTAAGAAGAATGTTAGATAAGTGATCCAAGTCTCATCAAACCTAGATGTAATAAATTCTAAGTTCAAGACTGTGAGTGTGTGGGCCTGTGTGTACATGTGAGTGTGTCAAAAGTATCTTTAGAAATGCATAGTGAAGGAAAGCAGTAATCTTTGGGGATTTTCTTTATCCTTGACATTCTAATATTTCTCCCTGTCCATATGGTAGTCTCCATCCAGGGGTAGAACATGTCCTAAGTCCCCAGAGGACAACTGAAATTACAGATAGTGTCTGTCATGCCATATATACAAACACACATAAAATGTTTTCATACATTTTATGGAAATGTATAATTTCTAAATTAGGCATGGTAAGAGATGAACAAAAGTAATAACAGAAAAGTTTAACAATATTGTCGACATATTACTTCTTGAGTTTATATATTTTCAATTTAATGTTTTATAGTTTTCATAGTTAAATTTAAGCATTATTATCTTATGTAAATACTACAAATAATTCCATTTAGTAATTTATGATGAGTTACTGACCACAAAGAAGAGCCAGTAGCTATTTTGGAAGGGGCAAGTTCCTGTGAGCCTTTCCTTTTCCAATTGTTTCTAATACTTGAGCTTTTACACTTTTTTCTGCAGGAGGATTAATTTGAAGAACTCTCAACCCCACCATTATTAGATGTTCTTAATGGGTCCCTCAAAATTACAAAAGTAGTATATGTGAGACAGAGGGTCCTGGGCAGATGTTAAAGTACTGTTAAAATCAAAGTAAGTGTTACTAAGTCCTTTAAATACTTATTATAATCCTTCTTTCTGACATTCATTTTCTTGCAAACACGCAAAGATGTTGTGAGATGGAACAATCTGATTTCCTAACTAGCAACTGTTGGACTCTCCATTGCTACCTAGCTGCCTCTGAACAAAAGGGCTGTCAGTCAAACAGCTAACTGGACTACCAAAGGCCAGAACCAAGTAGGCTGCTTTAGCATCTCATGGTGGCTTGAGATAACTCTGCAATGAGAGCAGCTGATGGCTGGAGATCCTCATGGTGAAGACTCGGGTAGTTTAAAACAATTTGTACTGTACTTTTTGTTGTCCCAAGCCTTATTGAATTCTAGATGACTCATAAGATAGCTGAAGAAGGAGCAGATAAGTCAAGGAAAAACTGGGGCAGGAACAAGAAAAATGGTGGAAATAGACAGGACAGAAACTTCTCAGTTGGTTAGAAATCTATATAAAGCCAGAAAAGAAAAACTTGGTCACAGACTTGGTCACAGAAATGGTTCCAGAAAACTATCATGCCTTTAGGGCCAAGGGTTGTAGATATTTCACACCAAGGAACTTTAACACTGGATCCTATCAAGGACTAAGGAATCTGAGGCCTGCTAAAAGATGCAATAGCAACCTTTAACAAGGATGGAGGAATCCCAACTTCTTAGTCCTACACAAGAGCTGTTGCTGCTCCTGCCAGTGGACATGGTATGTACAAAGGATTATATTGACAATAGTGGTGGTGGTAGTGGTGGTGGTGATGATGGTGATGACAGAGGAAAAGAAAATGAACTAAGGGTGAACATCCTTATCCAAAATGTTAAGAACCAGAAGTATTTGGAGTTTTGTTTGTTTGTTTGTTTTTTGTTTGTTTGTTTTGTTTTTTTAGCAGAGAAGAAGGGAGTAACAGAGGCTGGCTTTGAACTCTAATCTCTCCTTCACCTCCCAAGTACTAGATGACAGGCATGCACCACCATGCCTGGAGTAAGGACTGTTCTTTACCCACTGACTTACTTTGGTGCTACTGTAGAAAATTAGTTAAACGTTCGTTATCAAGTTGTTAGTTTCTGGGCTGGAGAAATGGTCCAGCTGTTAAAGGCTAAGCCCAACTAAATATATAAGTTGTTAGTTTCTGTAGTCATGCCTGGTGGATTTTTACTGGACTTTCTGTGGCTTTGTGATCATTTTGGAGTAATAACAGTGACAAGATAGCTCCAAGGGTAAAAGCTCTTCCCACTGAAGCCTGACATCATGAGTTTGATTTCAAGAATCCACAGTAAAAGGAAGAGAACTAACTTCTGAAAGTTGTCTACTAACTTCCATATGCATGGCACGGCACACAAGCACGCCTGGCATGTGTACCCACACTCACACACACGCAATGATAATGATAACAATAAATTTTTAGGAGTTAATTTGAAGCATATGAATTTCCTGTTTAGATTCGGGCTACATGCCCAATACATCTTCATGTATGTGTCTGCAGATAATCTAAAACTCAAGCAACAACTCAAACAGTGGTGTTCAAAGTCACACACAGTCTACACAATACCATGCAAAGATACACTAATTTGATGCTTACATTCTGAGGAATGATGACAGGCAAATACTCAAGTCTTTACTTTCCATAATTAAACCATTATGTCTTTGCCAAAGCGGAAAATTGTGTATAGTGAAAGCACTGAGATTCAAAAATGTGATACACTTGAATATGAGCAGACATTTCAGGCATCGTCTGTTAGGTTGTATGCCATATCATGCACAATGCATAATCTATGTTTACATTCAGAAAGTCTTGGTGGGCAACACAGAAAAAAACTGCCAGAAATACCCTGGCTTCGTTAAGAATTGCTTTATTTAAACTAAAAACTAAAGTAAATTTAATTTAATTAAAATTAAATTAATTTAACTTAAAAATTCATTCTGAATGAATTTTCGGTCACTGAGGAATTAGAAAGCTGTTATGCTGCCTCCAGTTCTTTACAGCTTCCACATCCAGTCCCAGGTGAGGGATTGTGACCACAGCTTAAGCAGCAGCTCAGCTCTGGTGGGTGCTGGGTAATGGGAGAAACAAGCAGCACCCACAATGGCTGCACTTGCCAACGAATATCCCTGCTCTTGTTCCTCAAGTCAACATCTGTCCAGCCAGAAATGTAAGAGTCACACCTGAATCTTCACCCCCTCAGCAACTTACCACACTACAGAGCAGCTATTCATCAAGACTGCTGTTGAAGTCTTACATGAGCAAGTACTCAGATATTGGTTGTTTGGGGGATGTGTGGTTAACCAAAGTGTGAATAAATATGTCCCAATTGTATTACAGCAATTTCAAATGCTGAAAATATAGTATGTTGGTCTTTCATGTTAATGAAATCAACTTGTTCTTCTCAGACATCATAAATGTCATAATCTGTTTTCATTCAGAACAACGGGAATATGTGCTACATATGGAGACAATGGGCTCAGCAGCAGTTCAAGGTTATGAGGAACATTACTTCTGTTTAGAGATGTGGGCTAGTGAGTTCTCCAGGAATGTAAATGATAAGCAGATGGTTCATTTCCAAACTGAGAGCAATCTGGCTCGAAGGAAGAGTGTACTTTTATAAATACATGTTCTGTCATGTTCTATTCAGTATGACATGACCTAATCATGTACCTCGTTATATTCCTGTCCTCTTTTAGCATAATAAAATGTATCAAAAGAAAAGCACATTTCTCCTATAAAGCTATCTTCTTACATAAATTGTCAATAGTGAACAAAATATTACAACAAGCAAAGCTACAATCACTGACATGTAGGGTTCTACTACTTCAATTATCTTTCAAAACAAGAGGTCAGTCAATTATAGAACTGAATTTTTCAACCAGTAAATGGGGAATAATATCAAATGGTAGAGTAATTGGGTCCAGTTCAGTTTCCAATTTGAGAGTGTGAATAAAGAATTACCTAAATGTGATCTGTAATTTGCCACTTAAAATATTTTTGAAAGTTTACATAATTCAGCTCATGTATTAATTGTTAGATGACTATTCAACAACCCTCCTCCTTCCTCTGCTCCTGTTCTAAGAAACAGTGATTTTATTTAGATAATTCATGTTTTTTTTTTAAAATGGTGGTTGTTATCAGAAATGTCTCCCATGAGCTTATATTTTCAGTACTTGGTGTCCAGTTTTTGGTGTGATTTGGAAAGCTATAGAGCTTGTAGGAGGTGGGGCCTGACATGCAGAAGTAAATATCTGAGGTGGCCTTTGAAGGCTATACAAGCCCTGGGTCTTGTCTAGGCTCTACTTCCTTTCTACTATCATGTGAATAAGAAATGTCCTTTAATTCCTATTGGGGACGGAGCATCCCCTGACTGCCATGCTGACCTGAGCTCTCTCTGAAGCATGAGCCAGCATAAACCTTTTCCCCCACTTCACCTCTTTCTGTTAGGCCTTTTGGGTCACAGTGCTACAAAAGCTAACATAACTTAAATGTTAGTTTAAATCAACGGTTCTCAACCTTCTGAATGTTGCGACCCTTTAATACAGTTCTTCATATTGTGGTGGCCCCCATCAAAATTATTTTCGTGGCTACATCATAACTGTAGTTTTGCTACTGTTATGAATTGTAATGTAAATATTTTTGGAGTTAAAGGTTTACCAAAGGGGTCACGATCCACAGATTGAGAATCACTGGTTTAAATAAACAAGTAATAATTCCTTTTGCCACTGATGTGTTTTGATATATGAATATAATCCCAGAAATAAAAGTCATTTCACAATAATGAATAATTCAATTTGCAAAAGCTATATTACACACATCCTACATCTAAGAATGGAGTTTTCATTGGGTTTTAAATAGAAAGTGTTACCAGTAGGCTCAGGTGTTATACTCTTGGTCCTTAACTGATGATGCTGTTTTAGGAGGTGGCTAAAAACTTTAGGAGGTGATGCCTACTTTTAAAAAGTAGGTCATTGTGGGTGCAACTTTAAATGTTATACAATTCTCTACTTCTGCACAGCCTCTGCCAAACACTCCTATCACGGTACATTACATTACTGCAAGACCCAAAGCATGAATCCAACTACCTATGGTGCAAACACTTGGAAACCCTTGGCCAAAATAAATCCTTTCTCACTTAAGTTGCTTTCTAGGGAATTCTGGTCAAAGCTAAAGAAAGTAAACAAACTCCAAACTACACAAGTTAAAGATCCACACAACATAACCATATACTGCACAGTCTAAACTCCATTACAATAACTGACACAGATGAAATAGAGACAAAATGATTGAAGCCTGGAAGAACATTATCAATCAACCTGGCTTCATTGATATTTTGGTGGCTCTTTTACCAACGTTATATTTTTGAAATCTTTATTAAAATTAATTAGTTGGCTGAGCTGTTGTGAGTTAAATTCTAGGCTCTATTCCAGCACCATGCTGTTTTTGGTACCATGCCTCTGAAGTATACTTTGAGATCAGATAATCTTGATTCCTTCTGCACTACTATTTTTGCTTAGGATTGCTTTACATATTTGGGAATATTTGAGGTAAGCTATTTTTAATGATTTTACTAGTTGTTGGGACATTACAGGCTCAGCTTCTGCTACTAGGTGTCTTCCTCCACTGCTGGTGGTGAGGGTTTGTTGGTTTATTCTGAGGACATTATTTGTCCCAAGCTCTTCCTTGTTAATCTATAACTTTCATGAAATGTAATGTCTGGTGTACCATCCTTCACCTCTCTATACATGGTATTCCTTTATTATTTTCTGCAGTGCTGGCTTGGATACCATAAATTTCCTTAGCTTGTGCTTGTCTTGAAATGTTCTTATTTCTCCATCAGTTCTGAGATGACTGCTGGATGCAACAATCTTAACTGGCAGCTATTTACTTTCAGGGCTTGACGTACATTATTCCATGCCTTCTTGGTGCTTAGTGTTCTTGATGTGAGAACTGACATCCTTCTTGAGGTGTTTATCGTTTATTGAGTTGATATTGTTTCCCTTACAGCTTTTAATAACATTTCTTGGGCCTGTAGTTTTGACACCTTGAGTGTCATGAAGAGGTTCTTCTCTGTCCATGCCAATTTGGAGTCCTAGATACTTCTTATGTTGTAATGTCCATTTCTCTGTTTTCTATGTCAGTTTTATGAATAGGATGTGTATACCTTTAAATGCTCCCTCGGCTTCTCTTACTACCCAATAACTCTTATTTTAATCTCTGAAATGTATCACAGAATTCTTGAAATTTTTGGTTATGCTCATTGATTTTCTTTCTTTATAGATGTCAGAATATATTATCTAACACTTACCCTCCCCATCCCTAAAATTCATTCTTTTTCTTGGTCATATCCAATTATGCTTTCCACTCTGTTTTTACTTGCTTGATTAATTAATTTCCAGCACATGTTTGGTTCTTTTTTCAGCATCTAGCTTCCATGCCAAATTTTCCTCCATGGTTCTTAATTCCACCTCCAATTAACATAGCTTATTTACATTCATTTTGCTAGCTTTCTTGTTCAGGTCCTGAATTGATCCTGACTTCATTCATCAGCTTGATAAATGCTCATTTATCCTTTTAAATTCTGTATTTATTTTTAACATGTGTATGAGTGTTTGCTTACATGGCTATGTTTTTACTGCAGGCATAATCAGTGACTAGAGTTCAGAGAGCACTGGATCCCCTGAAACTAAAGTTACAGGTGGTTGGGAACCGAACCTGGGTCCTCTACAAATGCAGCAAGTGCTCTTAAACACTCAGCCATCTCTCTAGCCCCTATCCTTTTTGAAAGTAGGACTGTGAAATATTTTTCTGGATTTTCAGCTAGCTCATTATCTTTGGATTGTAATATTGAAGAATTGTAAAACTGTGGAACGGTCATAGTGGCTCTTTTTTTTTTATTGGACAAAGGTGGCTCTTTGTCTCATAGTTTTCTGTTTCTCTGCAGTTTTATGGGTCCCACTTACTGTTTGCTGCATCTTACTTGACTCTTCCTGGTGAGTTGTCTTCACTTAAATTTGGGTTCTCTGCTAGTAGTTAAAAGGGTTGGTGAAGATCTTTTCCCATTCTATAGGCTGTTGTTTTGTCTTGTTGACCGTGTCCTTTGCCCTACAAAAGCTTAACAGTTTCAGGTGGTCCCATGTATTAATTGTTTCTCTCAGTGTCTGTGCTACTGGTGTTATATTTAGGAAGTGATCTCTGGTGCCAATGCATTCAAGACTACTTCCTACTTTCTCTTCTATCAGGTTCAGAGTAACTGGATTTATGCTGAGGTCTTTGATCCACTTGGACTTAAGTTTTATGCACGGTGACAGATATGAATCTATTTGCAGTCTTCTACATGTTGACATCCAGTTATGCCAGCACACCATTTGTTGAAGATGCTTTCTTTTTTCCATTGTATAGTTTTGCCTTCTTTGTCGAAAATCCTATGTTCATAGGTGTGCGGATTAATGTCAGGGTCTTCAGTTCAGTTCCATTAGTCCACATGTCGGTTTTTATGCCAGTACCAAGCTGTTTTTATTACTGTAGCTCTATAGTAGAGCTTGAAATCAGGGATCATGATGCATCTAGAGGTTGTTTTATTGTACAGTATTAACACATGAAATGTGAACCAATAGCTGAGGAGCCCCCATGGAACTGGACTAGGCCCTCTGGATAAGTGAGACAGTTGATTAGCTTGAACTGTTTAGGAGGCCCCCAGGCAGTGGTACTAGGACCTGTCCTTGGTGCATGAGCTGGCTTTTTGGAACCTAGGGTCTATGCTGAGACACTTTGCTCAGCCTTGGTATAGGGAGAAGGGGACTGGACCTGCCCCAACTGAATCTACCAGACTAGGCTGACTCCCCAGGGGAGACCCTGCCTTGGAGGAGATGGGAATAGGAGGTGGATTGGGAGGGAAGGCTGGAGGGTAGGAGAAGGGAGGACAGGGGAATCTGTGGCTGATATGTAAAATTAAATTAATTATAAAATATTTTTTTTAAAAAAAGGGATGCTAACCACAGTAACAAATATACTCTGACAGCAGTTCCACAGTTTACTTGCAGTAGAGCACATTTGTGTATTTTATTAGTGTCCCTAATAAGGTTCCCAGACAGTGGCACTGTGGTACTACTGACTGGTAGAAATGTTGTTTGTGGGGCGTACGTGTGTGTGTGTGTGTGTGTGTGTGTGTGTGTGTGTGTTGTTTGTTTTGCATTAAAAATACCAATAATTACATAATAAAATGAGAAGGGAATGGGAAAAGGGGAAAGCAGAAAATTATAAATGAAAAGACTATATGGGTTAAATATATGAAAAGTACTTTAAAAAACTGTAGAGGTGATTCAGAAAAAGTACAAGCATAAAACCCTATTTGGCCTATTTGGGAAGGATATAAGGAAAGCAAACTAAACAATTAAAATATAAAATAAAGATGTAAATAAAAATAAGAAAAAAAGCATAATCCCAGAATTTCTTCCTAGTTGGAATGTGGTTTCCCCCTCTACCATGACTATATCATTGTCAGAGTGAGGGGTACTAGATTCAGTAATTCAAACATGTCACGTCGGTATGCCCTTCTTGTTCAAAGGGATTTCTATATGGGAACTCTACTTTCTACCAGGATTCTCTGATCCAAGGCACCCCATAAGCCATTTACAACTTTGTTTGAAAGATAATCCATACAGTGGTTACTTCAACAGTGCTTTTGAGGAGATTCAGAGAGGCCCTCCCTTTGTCACTAGGGAAGAAAGGTCTCTTTCCCTTCATGCCTGTTAAGAGACTATGCTCCACATTGAGCAATGCAGTGCCGCATTTCAATGTAGTTCACCCAGGTGGGAGGGTGGGTGGGTTGTTAGGCTCATGACTCCTAGGCATCCATGAAACATCTCATATGCAGGTACCTATTTCTGGCTATCTCCACAAACTGACCTACTCCAGCCACCATCTATATACAAGGTATCCATCAATGGCTGGATCTCTGACTATCGGTCGGTAGGTCTCTCTTCAGCTCACTGCTATAGTGGCACCCATGTCCAAGAAAGAAGAACACCACTCTAGTAATTACCACTGGTCTGGGGCCAGGGCTAAGGAAGATCTTCAGTTGGTGACTACTCTTGAATGTCCCTTTATGAAATGAATCCCACCTAGACACACTTTTTTTCTTCAGCTGTTTCCCTAATGGGCTACTGTTTCTCTTATCTTGACTTTTATTTCACTGAGTCCCACAGAAGTCACTTCCTTTATTTTTAATTGAAACAAAAACTTTCACAAAATATAGTCTGATTACACTTTTCCCCACCCCAACCCAGATCCATCCTACATACCCAACTAATCTGCCATTTTACCATGGGCTCTAATACTTACAAGAGAAATCTAATAAGTCTGAGCAAAGTGTCCCACCATAGACTTATCAGATTTCTGTTCTTGGTGTAGGGAGGAGGGGACTGGGCATGCCTCGGCTGAGTCTACCAGGCTGGGCTGACTCCCCAGGGGAGACCTTGCCTTGGGGGGGGGGGGAATGGGGGGGGATTGGGGGGGGGGGCGGGGGGGGGGGAGGAGGGAGGATGGGGGAATCCATGGCTAATATGTGAAATTAAGTTAATTATAAAATAAAAAGAAAGAAAATACAGCATACACTAGAAAGAAAGAAAGAAAGAAAGAAAGAAAGAAAGAAAGAAAGA
>CABHPQ010167513.1:21097-42070 GCA_902168405.1 Peromyscus aztecus
GAAAGAAAGAAAGAAAGAAAGAAAGAAAGAAAGAAAGAAAGAAAGAAGGAAATCTAATAAGTCAGAAACCAAGAGTTTCATTAGACTATAAAACCAGACCTACAGCCAATTCTCTATTAATTGTGGGAGGGGGGACTGGAAGTGAACATGATAAAAACCAAAGTGAGACTCTAGATCAAGTGCAAGCAGGTAGCTGGGATACTCACTGGCATAGCTCCAGTAAAATTTGCCTATTTGGATTTAAGAAAAGCTGTAAGTTGCTCCCACCTCAACACCACTTCCCTTAACCTACATTGCTTCTAACACGTCTGAAACCACAGTTACATTATTTCCTCTGCTGGACATTCTTTTTTTTCATGAAATATTTATATTAAGTTGCAAATATGTCTAAACATGAGAAACTTATAAGGAAAAGCACCTGGAGAACAGAAATAAGATAGATGCTGAAGCGAGGCAGGGGGCGGGAGGTGGGGGAATGAAACAAAAATTCACCTTATTGCTTTACTATATCTGATTCCAACACAGGGAGAAACTAAAGTTTCTGGCGCCCTTACTTGAACTCAAGAAAATTTACTTTACTGAAGATCAGTACCTTAAACTGTACTGTATACATATATACATATTTGTTACTTAGCTCCTCAATAATGTGCCCATATATTCTACTAAATTATCACTCACTGCTGTGTTAAAGTAGCCTGTGTATTAAATACCTATCATTTGTTAAATACTTAACAACTTTCTGGTATACTCTACTGAACTATCACTCACTGCTAACTGAGGTAAAGAATTATACAAGTTCAGTTTTGTACAGAAAATGGGGAAAAGAGAAAACAGAGAAGCCCATAAAGAGAAAAAGTCGAGTTCCCAATACTCGAATACAGGTGGCAAAACCTGAAGACCATGAATCTCATTAGCCCACCAGGTCTGGCTGATGGAGGCCATATGGCTGCCCCCATGGCACAAGGAGAATGAATGGAGTCTTTAGAGTTTTGTAGTCACTGAAGCTGACTTGCAAGTGTGGCACTTCACTGGTTAGTTCACACTAACTGACCATAATGCTGACTATTCTCCTCAGGCACCGATCTACACTGTTTCACAGTCTATAAAGAGTGCTGCAATAGAGAACTCCTTAGCTTAAGTCAAAAGGAATAAGACTACCTTGTTACAGACTTATCAAAGTAAATAGGGGTTGGAAAAGATGGACACTGCTCCTTGCTGCATCCTAAGAACACTCAGCCTTTTCCACCTCCACCTGTCTCGACCTGTATGCTTGAGACGATGGCAGCTCCAGTCACTTCCCTAATGCACAGCATTCCAGCACATCCCCGGCATTCATCTTCCTTGCTGTTGATTTTTATTTCTATCATAAAATTACACTAGCAAGAATTTAGAATACAAAAATAAATTTTGTAAACACATACAGTACATATGCCTACTTAGTAATTAAAACCAATATTCTCTAAATGCAATATTTTCTTCCAGTTCTATTGAATGTTCACTCTGGAGTTGATAGGAACTTCACTTTGCTAACAATTTTTAACACCAAAAAATATTTTTAATATCATAGCCTAACAATATAGTCAATGAATTCCATTCTACTGCAAGCATGCATATATATGATGTATATATATATATATGATATATATATACATACACACACATATATATACATACACACAGTGTTAGTAAAGACAAAATGACTAGCATTTCTAAATCTATACATTTTTAGAATCTATACAAGTTTAGAAACAAACTTACTTTTATTTTTAAAAAAGCAAAATGTAGCATATGAACTTTTTCATTATAAAGTAATAAAATTATTTAAATTACAGTCAATTTTAAACAAAAGATGAATAATGTCATCAACTTAATAAAAGGTTTTAAAATATAAGGTCAAAATAAAGAATACATTCTAATGCTACTTCATATATAAAAAGAGACATTTAGTTAGACTTCTAAAACACAGCTATGAAAATCAAGTTTTAATAACTACTAATAAAGATGTTATAACCTATTCTTCAATGTGAATAACAAAACATTTTATTGATTCTATGAATTAACATGCTATTTTTGCCTTGCATTATGAAAGTTCAAATCACATTCCTAAACTGTTGTAACTTCAAGATTCTGACTGTAATGAACATAAAATGGCTAAAGTGCATCTGGAACACAGTTACAACCTTCTTGCCTCATGACCCCTAACATGACCTAACAGGCATTCCCACAATTAGGAACAGCTAAGGCTACGCCAGCTACAATTCATCCTTGCTTTCCAACCAATAAGGTACTGGGACACAATTCAGGATAAATTCTATAAACAAAGAAGTTATTCTAATATTTTCACTACTACATGCAAAATGTGCTGGAGTGTGCTTTACTGCAGATATCAGTACAATACTGTTTCTTGAAAACCGAGAAGGGCATGGTGGAAGTAACAAAGAGAGAAAAAGTATAAATTCCAGGAAATGACTGCAAAATTTGTTCTGTTAAGAATAAAATACAGGGGCTGGAGAGATGGCTCAGTGGTTAAGAGCACTTCCTGTTCTTCCAAAAGACCAGGGTTCAATTCCCAGCACCAACATGGCAGTTCAATACTATCTGTAACTCCAGCTCCAGTGGGTTCCGACACCCTCACACAGACTTACATGCAGGCAAAAGACCAATGCATATAAACATTAAAAAATAAACATTTTTTTAAAAAGAATAAAATACATTAATATAAATTTTACATGTTAGCCAATATGTATTTTATCTAAACAAACATGTGCGAAACTCAAATTAAGTTCAAGAGACAGTTACACAAACAAACACTTTGGGTCTCTTACAATTCACAGCAGTAGCCTGAGAAAAGATGGACTTGGAGATCCCAGGAAAATTGCTCACACACTATAATTACTCCTGCCCTTACTAGTTGGAATATCTGCTTTAAAATACAAGTCACATCACATCACCTGCATCCTTAATCTCCAATGGTCTCCTAATACACTGAAAAGATAAACATTTCACCATGGCCCCCAATGCCTTAAATATGATTAGTCTTTTGCCTCTCTTTCCAACCCCAAGGCCTACCAGTGACTCTGAGCATAAACAAAATGAGTCAACTTCTTCCCATGTAGCACCTTTAACTTAAGTTTACCAAAGGTTTTTTAAGATTTGGGTCCTAAGCCAACTAGATGGTCCAGTGGGTTAAAGATACATAACACCAAGACTGAGACATGACTCCTATCCCCATGGTTGTCTCCCACAAGTTGTCTTCTGACCTCCACATGTACTCTGTAGCCTGGCTGTACACAAACACACACACCACAAACACCTATCTCCTCCTATCACTGAGGCCTATGCAGTGTTACTTCCTCAGAACAACAAAACCCCAGCCTCTCACCAATGAGACTTGGCACATATCTGCTTATTTGCCAGCCAATGCCTCTTCTGATTTTTTTTTCCTAACTTAATCTGATTATTGTTCTGTTTTTCTTTTATAATGTAAGCTCCAGAAAGGCAGGTGCATTGACGACTTTATTTGCACCACAGCACAAACCTACAGCAGTGTTGGAACATACCAAGTACTGAATAGATACTCGTGAAGTAAAACAAACAGCAACATGAAAGCAGCAAGATACAGATTGACCTTGGTGTGCTTTCTGTTCCAACCACTGGAAGTCACCTGGAACAAGGCTGAGATAGGAGAAAAGAAGGAAAAAAGAAGAAAAGGACCAATGGAAGGAGATGTCTGTTAGAGATCAAAGGACTAATGCTATATGCGAACAAAAAACAATATAACCTGGAGAAATATTTATATGTTTGTTTGTTTATTGGGGGAGGCACATGCCACAGCATTCATGTAGAGGTCAGAGGACAATTTGTGGAAGACATGTGAGTCCAGAAGACTGAAGATGAGATTGGTGCCAGGAACTTGCTGAACCTAGAAAATATCTCTAAATGTTGATTTGTCTTTGCAACAGGCATATGACCAAGAAATAACAACACATTATATGTACGAAACATCTACATCCCTTCCAAGGGTAGAAACTGGAAGTTAAGGGAAGGGTGGTGTAGTGGGTAGCCATTCCAGCTTTGACCTGGAAGTTCTAACCCCCACTGAGGCTTCGGTAACGGCCACGCCTATAAGGCGGGGCTGAGAGAGGACACTGAAGACCCAGGTTCCAGATGCACGGGCTGTCTTAGTTCCTGGATCCTGGAAGCTGGAGGTAGACTGAGCAGAGTTCTACAGAGAACACCACCGGACTGTGCCACGCCTTTCCCAGACTCTGTAAACTATCCATTCAACTTGTAAGTTACCCCACAAAATAAACCTCCCTTTTAACTACGTGGAATGGCCTTAATAATTTCACCAATATCTGGCGCCCAATGTGGGGCAAATTCCAAAGGCCTGGGTGGCTCCCACCCTCAGCTTCCTCCCCAGCTGGTGGGTACCTGAAGCTGCAGGGTACCACAGCTTCTTAAAACCAGGAAAAACCTACACAGTTCCATTCCTGAAAAGGAGCTAATCCGGTCTCAGTTCCACAGCAAGTTTAGCCCCCAGATCAGCAAAACCTCTGTGAGTGGGGTGTTCCCCCTCCTCCCTAAGTGCCGGCTCTCCGCCCTAGCCCCAGGCTTCCACAGTTTCACCTAGTTAAAATAGACTGGGCACTGTCCCCTGTGGTACCCTACAGAGGCACAAAGAGGGCTTGGAGTCAAGCCTACTGGCAGACCTCTTGTCTGCAGAGGCAGAAAGGGGCTTAGAGCGGCCTGGAACTCTCCACGCCCTAAAGCTCCAGGGAGTCACCAAAACAACTGCCTACCACGGCCTCCTGCCTGTGCTCACTCTGCAGCCAGCCAAGGCATTCAACAGGACCTGCTTTGGAGCTATACCAACGCCTCCTGCTGGCTAAAAAGCGCTACTACACCCCCAAAACCACGAAAAGGTAAGATAGGCAAACCAGTCAGCTTCTTATCAAGTAAAAGTACTTGATAATTTTACACCTTAAAATTGACTAACAAATTTTGAGTAATTCTTTTAATATGGCCGACAACATTACCTCATAATAATTTAAAGACCTTTTTGCCTGTATGATGTGCAGTCCGGCGGGTGTTCTCTAGAGAACTCTGCTCCGTCTACCTCCAGCATCAAGGGTCCAGGAACCAAGAGAGCACACGCATCTGGAACCCAGGTCTTCAGCATCCTCTCTCAGCCCCTCCTTATAGGCGTAACCGTTACCGAAGCCTCAATGGGGGTTGGTTGGAGCTTCCAGGTCAAAGCTGGAATGGCTAACCACTACAGGGTGGCAGGGCAGGGATGGTGATGTCATATAAAAGGTCTATGTGGCTATCCCTAAAATCCAGTTTTTCTCCAGAACTGGCCATCAATTCTGAGTGCCATCTAAATATCCCACCCTTAATTCCAACTTTTGTTTACACTACCTAAATCTGCTTCTATTTTAAAGTCAAAGCAACTATAAGAGACATTTAACACTGGGAATTTGAAATCATGCCAGTGAAGAGCTAGAACAAGACATTTAAGTTTATGGACTGTGATGGTTGGCATTAATTATCAACTTGACACAACCTAGAATCACCTCAGATGATATCTCCATTAAATAATTATCTTCATCATTTTTAGTCCATGGGCATATCTATGGGAGTTTGTCTTGATTGTTTTGTTTTGGGTTTTTTTTGGTTTTTCGAGACAGGGTTTCTCTGTGTAGCTTTGAGCCTTTCCTGGAGCTCACTTGGTAGCCCAGGCTGGCCTCGAACTCACAGAGATCCGCCTGCCTCTGCCTCCCGAGTGCTGGGATTAAAGGCGTGCGCCACCAACGCCCGGCTGATTGTTAATTGGTATAGAAAGACTTGGCCCATTCCCTAGGCAAGGGGTCCTGGTCTATGAAGAACAAGAGAAAGCTGGAAGCAGAAGCAAGTCAGCAGCATGGGCATTTGCTTCTCTCTGCTTTAGATCATGGATGTGATGTTTTGAGTTCCGGCCTAGACTTTACCTCAGAGAAGGACTGTGACCTGCTATTGTAAAGCAAATAAACCCTTTCCTCTCCAAAGTTGCTTTGGTAGGGATTTTTTTTGTTTTTGTTTTTGTTTCTTGTTTTTTGTTTTTGTTTTTGTTTTTTTAGTTTTTCGAGAAAGGGTTTCTCTGTGTAGCTTTGCGCCTTTCCTGGAACTCACTTGGTAGCCCAGGCTGGCCTTGAACTCACACAGATCCACCTGCCTCTGCCTCCCGAGTGCTGGGATTATAGGCGTGCACCACCACCGTCTGGCTGGTAGGGATGTTTTATCACTGAAATAGAAATGAAATTAGAGCTGCACATACTGTAACTAGGACATGGACCTACTCCATGAAACCACACAGAGAGTAGGAAAGAGAGAAGTTCTGTCATTTGGTGTCAGGTATGGATTCAAATCTTAAATTCACCATTTGCTGCTATGTAATGTGAGTCAGAGTGACTAAATTCAGAAATAGTCTGTTTCAAGAGCTGCCACTTGAAAATTCAACAAGATGGAAGATGTTAAAAACACGAAGCATCACTAAGGGCTCATTCAGTAAATGTTACTTCACACCCTGTTTCCAAATAAGAATATGAGTTTAATGAAAGAATAAATCAAAGTCAACTCTGGCAATTGTCTGAAAATAGATGTCTAAGTCTGTCCTATTATAAATTCTGCAAGGCACACACACTAGGAATAGCTTTTATATTATTTTTAAAGTTGACTGTTGGGTTGGCTGCTGTCCCAGTGAAGTAAGTATGACCCCAGGACGTGTGAAGATGCACTTACTGGAAACAGGATCTCTGCAGGTGTAAAAGCTGAAGTCGTACTGTATTGAAATGGGCATTTCATCTAATAACTTACCAGTAGCTTTATGTGAGAGGGAAAAGGAGTTCATTTACAACATCATACAGGCATAGACCATGACAGGCAGTGTCATGACTGAGGCAGATTTAGAATAATGCAGTGGTAAGACAAAGACATCAATTATTGCAAGAAACTGGAAGAGGGCAGGGAGGACCTCCAGTCCCAAGACTTCAGAGGTAGCAAGATCCTGCAATATTCTGCTTTTAACCTCTAAAACCAAGAAGAGATAAATGTCTGATGTTTCAAGCCACTTAGTTTGTGTGGGTATTTGCTATGACAGCCCCGAATGACACAAATACCTCTAATAATCAAAAACAAAAGGAAGCTATTTCTCTTGACATGTGAAAATTATAAAATTTCAAGTTTAGGTGTCCATAAACAAAGTTTTACTAGAACACGGCCATGAAAATTACATGACTTACACAGAGGGCAAAACCAGCCACTTGGATCTAAAAACCAATGCTTGACAATTCCTGGGCCTGAGCTTCAATGCCTAGGGCAGGAATGATCAACTTCCAAGGAGATTTGCTGAATACCAAGGAAATGTGGCCAAGTAGTTACTAAGAAAAGTCAATGAATGAAAACCAAGGAGATAGAGTCTTTTATCATATGAAACAGCTTAAAGTTTTGAAATAAATCACGATTTGTCAAAAGCATAGCAACAAAGAAATTATCAATAACAGTCTGATGCCTCTGTGAAATAAATTATATTACACCAGTCTTCAGTTATGAGGAAACTAGGTGTAATGGAAAGAACAAAACTAATGATTTCTTATATTATGTACAAATTAGGCAGAAAATAACTACTAGAAATCTACTGGAACTACTATCAAGTAGATGTCTGAACATGCATGTCATAATCTTAACATTCATTTGTATCAATCCTGTAAAGACAATTCAACTAAATACATCCAAAATAAATGTCATAATTTAATGGTATTTAAATAATTAATTTAATTTTCTAATATCTGTATCCAATTAGGTTCAGGAAAGTTTCAAGAGGGCCACCCAGTAATAAACACAAAATAAACTGTGTCTGCTGCCCTGTGAGTGATAACTTTTACGGCTACCTCGGTTTCAGATGTCAGAGTAATGACTTCCATACTCTGATTAAAATGCAAATTGAAACCACATGTTAGAGAAGGGAGGTCTTCAATGTCACTGTTTTCTTTTAAACATAATAAACTGTAAAGGCCAACAATCATCCAAATGAATTCAGTCAATTCCAGGTATACAAAAAATAGAATTTTATATTCCAAACTATGGTGAAGTACGCATTTATGCCATATATAAACATATATACATATATGATATATACACCATTGACTAGAGAGGGTGGTGAAAACTACATAACAGAATGAACATTTAAGAATAACAACTAGGGCCGGGCTGTGGTGGCGCACACCTTTAATCCCAGCACTCGGGAGGCACACCCAGGTGGATCTCTGTGAGTTCTAGGCCAGCCTGGTCTACAGAGCGAGATCCAGGACAGGCACCAAAACTACACAGAGAAACCCTGTCTCGGAAAGAAAAAAAAAAAAAAGTAACAACTAGAAAGTAAGTTTTAAGTCTCTTTTTTTTTCACCCACAGATTTAAATGCTCATAGAACTAAAATCTTTAATCTATATTATTAAGATATATATTGATATTTTGGTTTTGTTCATTAGCATGTTTAACAAAACTTGAGCTGATAAGGTGGACCAATGGGTAAATGCTGCCACATCTGATGCCCTAAGTTCAATTCTTGGGACCACATAGTAGAAAGATACAACTCATTCTGCAAGTTGCTTCCAACCTCCATATGCACAGAGAGGCAGCATGTGTGCTTATGCACACATACATACACACAGATACAAATAGACAAGATAAAAATTCTCAAATGTGTGCATATGCACACATACATACACACAAATATAAATAGACAAGATAAAAATTCTCAAATGCCAAACTCTATACCAATAAATTTAAAGTTGACAAGCTTTTAAGACTATGCTATAACTTTCCCTGAAATCTTCTCGATTGAGACTCAAGCATTTTCATAATGAATTTAAATATGGAAAACTCTACTGAAAATGCTATGTGCATAAAACATACTTTATACTATAAAGCAAACATTTGAAAATAAAAGTAAACCTTATAAATAAGTGTTCCCAGGGGCTGGAGAGATGGCTCAGCAGTTAAGGGCACTGGCTGTTCTTCCAGAGGACCTGAGTTCAATTCCCAGCACCCACATGGTGGCTCACAACCATCGTAATGAGATCTGGTGCCCTCTTCTGACTTGCAAGCAAAACACTGTACACATAATAAATAAACAAATCTTTAAAAAAAAAATAAGTAAGTGTTCCCAGAAAATGAATCACAAATATTCTAGTCAAAAGTATTTCTAAATTTAGTTATCTAAAGTCAACTAAATATAAAATATTACTAGAAAAATCATTCCAGTAGAATCACTACATTTAAATCATTACACGACCTTCAGAGTAGCAGGTGCAATGTAAAGCAGAAATACAAAAGCAAAGGTGACTACTAATATACTTTAAAGAGGGAGGCCACAGGCAGGAAGTAAAAAAGCTAAAAACTATAGATCTCAGGCTGCCTTGACAACGGTGATCCTCCTACCTCCACCTCCCTAGTACTGCAATTATAGGCATTCACCACCATGCTCAATCCATGTTTCTCTTTCCTTTTTTAAGACTTTCCTGTTTTCAATTATGGGGTGGTGATGCACACTAGTGCAGGTGCCCACAGAGCCCTGAGCAGCCGTTGTGAGACACCTGACATGGATGCTGGACATTTAACTCAGCCTCTATAAGAACGGCAATAGCTCTTGGCTGCTGAGCCATCTCTCCAGCACTCCCAACTCCTATTTCGTCATCTATTAACTTCAGTCATATATTGACTCCCTTGTATATAAAAGGATATTAACACAACTTAAAATGCTTCCATTAATATCCCTGGGATAATATCCCTGCTCTTTTCTGAGGGGGATAGGGAGGAGCTGGGAGGAGTGGAGGGAGGGAAACCGCAGGCAGGATGTAATGTATGAGGGAAGAATTTCAAAAATGCTGCCTGCCATCTCACTGACACTTTTCTTGTATTTCCCAGCTCTGTTCTAAAATTTGTTATTCCATCTGTGTGTGTGTGTGTGTGTGTGTGTGTGTGTGTGTGTGTGTGTATGTAGAGGTCAGAGGACAAAGTTTAGGAGTCAGTTCTCTCCTTCCAACATGTGGGTTCTGGGAACAAACTCAAGTCATTAGGATTATCTGCAAATGCCTTTATCAACTGAGCCACTTCAGCAACCCTATTTCCCCAGCTTTTGTCTGATAAATGTCTGATAAATATATATACACACACACAAACACACTTATAAGAATATAGCCAAATGTGTATATAAGTATAAATATAAATATATAATGGCTTTACACTTACAGCTTGTTCTGGAGTTATAATTAAGCATTCTAAACTTTGTCCACTTGAATGATGCAAAAATTAAAAACTATTCACAATTTAATATTTGAAGTACTAAGTCTATAAAGTCCAGAATCCATAAGCTCATATACCTGTACATTAGGTGGAGCAAATTGGAACTGTGAGACACTGCAAAACCCATTGCACAGAGGCATTCTCAGCTGTCGAGCAACCCCTCAAAATCAACCGCACACTTTCGTATTTGGACCGTCACCTTCCTATGCAGCTCTTGGCTTCTCTGGAGTTTTTCATTGCTTTTCTGTTTTCTAACTGTTTCCATAAACATGTTTTTTATTAGACCATTGCATTTCTCCATCCTTAATCATGGATTTTCAATCATGAAACAGACACTGGATCATGACACTTCTGGATTCTTACTGAACTTGGAGCAGCTCGTCTCAGGATCTGGCACACAGCTAGCTGTCTCTAAGATCCATCCAGTCTTCTCTCTCTTTCCTGGAGGGTTAGGGGGTCCTTTCCATTTTGCTGGACTCTCAAATGAGTTTTTTGGCTTTGCTTTTTTTTTTCCAAGACAGACTAGATGACAAGTAAACTCCACTGCCTGAAAGTGGCCCTCTTTCATGCACATTAAGCATCAGTTTCTCTGCTCATAGAATTCCAGGTTAGAAACCATCTTCCTTCAGAACTACAGACGGATTCCCACCATTGGTTTTCAAGACTTGCTACTGCTAATTTGATTACATCTGTATTTTCACTAGATGCTTCCAAAAATTTCCTGTACCTTACAGTTCTAAAACCCAACCTGAATGTGACAAATGAGTCTTTGTTTTTTCATTCATCTTGTTCAACATTCAATCAATTTTACAATGTGCAAAAAAATGGCTTTCTTCATTCAGGGAAATTATACCCAATTATCTAATTACTATTTCCCTCCCATCTTATTTTCTCTCTCCTAAACTCCAACTCATCAGTATACTCCATTTTCTCTTTTCCTAGCTTTCCATGTCTCACATCTCCACCTTCTGTTCTCCTTTTGTGACAATAACCTTAGCTCTATCTTCCTACCTCTTTGTCATAGCTTTTTTTAATCAATCATTTTTGTTTATTTCTAAGAACATCTTTTAATTCTGTGACTATTTAGTTTAATAATTGCTACCACTTTTCAAAATTATTTTAAAAAAATTTTATTGGTGGGGGGCTTTAGCCTATTTCTGAATTTTGTGTTTTTTCTAAGATCAAATGTTTATTCAACATGAGCCTTCTGTTTTGTAGTGTAATTTTCTTCAAATGTCTCTTAATATTGACCTCGTATTCTTGTTCACGGTGAAAACTAGAGTGGTACACACAATCAGGTGAGCATGTGTGCATGAGCATGAATGAATACTTAAAGAAAACGTCCTCTGCAGTTATGGGGTTAACAGCAGAGAGGAAAACTGGAGTAAACATGAGCTGGGAATGGTGACTGGAGAAGTTCACGCTAACGGAATGAAGAGAGAACAGATAAGCAAGCTGGAGATGGAGACTTTCCAATACTTAACATCCCTCAATACTTTCACTCTTGGATAAAGTTATCCTGCCCCATCCAACTCTTCCCTCCCATTCCTAAGGGAAATGACTCCACTCTTACAAATATATCCCATTAATTAATGAGTCCTGATCTTTACTGATCCCTAGACCGTCTCTTCAGAGTTCCACCAAGAATGGTTCCAAACCCTCTTATAGCAGTCACTCCAATGTACCTTATCCTTCCCTGGATTTCTATTTATAGTTATATTATTTACTAGGAGTCGAGCTTCATCAAAGTGTCTGCTCTTTTTAGACATGCTCTTTTTCACGTGTTCATTTGGGATTTAAAGGAATGGGGTAAAGGGCAAAGTAGTTTTAGACATGCTCTTTTTCACGTGTTCATTTGGGATTTAAAGGAATGGGGTAAAGGGCAAAGTAGTAAATGATGGACCAGTGCAGAACCTCCTTCCAACTTCATCTTTTAAAAAGACAAGCTTGTTGTCATATGGCATCTTCTCAGTATTTTAACCTGCATTTGACATGCAGATGTATCTAACCACACATCACATCACTCTCTTTGATCAGTCTGTCATTCTTTGCTGGTCATATTCGTTTTCTTGCATATAGACAGGAAACCTCAATTTTATTCACAAGATAATTTCTGAAAAAAATAGTTTTATTATTTTATCAATACCATAAGAGAAAGAATTTAAAAGGGATTAAAATATTTTATTATGCATTTCCAAATCCCTCTGTCATAAAAAAATATCCTCAACTCCTCTATTCTGCCTCCACAGTAATATAAATAAAATTATTAAAAGCATCTAACTGTTAAATCTCAAATAGTTGTTTACAGTTATATAATAAATACCACTCAATATATTCATTTCTATTCAAAACCACTACAATTATATAAAAACAGAACACCAACTGTTTTTTAATTATTATATTATGTGCCTATGCAAAGAGAAAGACAGGGCAGTTGGAGAGTTAAAACAGACATGTATTGAATATGTAAATTTAGTTCAATTACATAGGTACTATAAAATTATATTAAAATATAAAGATGTGGGTCTCAACCTACTGATGTTTTCTGTCTTGATGGTATGTACTTCCCTAATACACAACTTTCCTAACAATACAGACAGTATTATCCATGCTGTGAAGACTCCACAGGCTTGATCATGACCACCATACTTGCTGTATTTATTGTTTAAAAGCAAAGAGTGACTGAAATGCCCATGCGCTGCCAAGACCTGCTGTGTTACTTCATTGTCTTTGCATTCAGCACTATCATGACATACACAACTTATCATGACATTTGCACAACCGAGAAACTAAGCAACTAAAATGGGATGAGCAAGACTGCTGCCCACCAGTAAGAGGTGGGAGCTAGAATTCTTTCACAGGAACACTCAAGTTGCAATGAAAAGAACTCAGAGTTCTCAGGGCAGCAAATCAGACGCAAGTAATTAGGTTACATGGAAACTAAGAGGTGTGAAAGCGGGAACAGAATTTTGGTCTCTGGGTCCACAGTAACTCGCCTTCCCCTTGTCCTTGTGGTCTATCTTTTGGCCTGTACCAGGTTGCTGCTACATTTTCAGACACAGAAACATCTTTATTGTATTACTGTTGTTATTAATCATCTACCAAGAAAAATCATTACAAATGGAAGGCAAGACTTGGCTTATGTTGCCACTGCACATTTTTTTTTTTTTTAGCAAACATGCAATTCCTTTCCTTTTTACTTTACTCTTCTGTATTTCTTTTAACAGTCCCACATAAATACATGATCAAATTTCATGAAAAGGAATGACTGTCTGCCTCCTGTAACTGTCTAGCAAACAATGGACATTACAGAGTAAAGGGGCTTTCATCAAATGGCATTTTAAATTGAACTAGGTTTTTTTCATCTTCTACTCTGTTAATCACTTTTGGAGATGAAAAAACATGGTCTGCCTTTGAGATCTATGCTAAGGGAACTACTACCTAGACTTTACACCCAATATCCTTCAATTTTTCATTGTATAACTCACATGTATAGCTCACTTTATTGAGTTAATTACAATGTATCTTCTGACAAAGTACCAGAAACTCTAGAATCTAGGTATTACAGAACACATTTAAACAATTGTACAAACAATAGCCCATTTTCATTAAGCAAAGTAATTAAGCATTATCTTAAATTCTTACCACTTCCATGGATGCCTGCTAAGACATCCCAATAAATGCCACAAAATAATACTGACAGAAAAAAAAAAAAAAACCCTAATAGATTCTTCTCACGTGTCATTTAGCAAATGACGACATGCTCCGTGATTTGAGAAATCATCCCCATATAAAGTCCTAAAAAATATTAAACAAGTAATATAGTGTTTTAAGATATATATTTCTAGGTATTATAAAAAATAAGTATGCTTTACCATTACCTGCAAATTCTTCCGAGGGGAGACTTTAGCATTATAATTTTTTTATTGAAGATTATAAAGATGATGTATTAAATTACAGAGTTTGTATCTCACCAAAAAAGCACAATAATACACAAAATACCATTCTTTACTTCTGTTTATAAAATATTAAATTAAATAATAGTTATGTCAAAATAGTTAAATAAAAATTACAAAATCACTGAGGGCATATGATCAAGAGCTACAAAATAAGAAATTTACCAATTGAACAAATGAATATTAATTCTTTTTCCTTTGCTTTTAATCACATGACACGAATAGTTTAATCCCCAAATGTATCAGCAGTGCCTACCCTCTAGACTGCAATGACTTAATATAGAGCGTAGACCATGCTTCTGTCCCATAGGACTCTCTATGGCTGGTATACTTTTCTTATGTATGTGGTAAGAAAAGCGGTTTGGCCTATTTAACAAGGTAGTGGACACGTTAAATGAAAAAACATGGGAAGAACGTGTTATAATGCAATTATTAAACATTGGGTTATATTACCATGAGCTATTATTCAGTGAACACAAACCATTCAGATCATTAACACAAAATTACAAAGAGAGAAGAAAAAATTCCAAAGAATAAAAACAAATTTTTATAAAAATCCATTTTAAGTATCTTAAAGCTGAAATTTTTACTTTTTAAAAATCAAAGGAAAATGTACACCTTTCCTGAGTATTCTGTGGATTGTTTAGGGAATGCAGGGAGAGGAAAATAAAGAATTAAGCATAGCATTAGTCCTTGCTACTGAGAATCACTTGCTAGTGCTGGTCTACACACCTGCCAAACATGTATTGAGTAAATTATATCTAAAATTTTCATTAGCAATAACTTGTTTTATTCAGATTTAGTTAAAGAATACAGTTTTATAAAAGTGAATAAGTTCAGGAAAGTATATATCTTCAGCATGTTCAAATCAGCAACTGTTTTGAAATATTGACCTCATATTATAAATATGATGCAATGCTAGCCACCTATACATTATTTCTTCTTTGGTGCATTTTGGAATTTAAAGAGAGAGGGAGTGTGTGTGTGTGTGTGTGTATGTGTGTGTGTGTGTGTGTCTCTGTGTCTCTGTG
The DNA here is from genome assembly GCA_902168405.1 of Peromyscus aztecus. NCBI lineage: Eukaryota > Metazoa > Chordata > Mammalia > Rodentia > Cricetidae > Peromyscus > Peromyscus aztecus. Next base: position 36,427 of record CABHPQ010167513.1, read on the forward strand.
TGTCTGTGTCTGTGTGTGTGTGTGCATTAGTTATCCATATATACTTCAAAAGCAGTTAAAATTATTGTTCTGTGGGTAAGCAAATATACTTTCTCTTCTTTTCTTACTTCAGGGAATGATTCATGACATCACAGAAATACTGAGACAGAACTGAAATTGGAATTCATCTTACTCCCAGCCATGCTTTTAAATGCTTCACTCTTTTCTGGTTGCTGTCATGTGAGCTGGAACACCTCCAGTTGTCCTTGAGGGACTTCTCTCCTGCCACAGCAGCACTATTTCTAGACGGCCATGAATGACCAATGCAGAAGAACTGAACTCAGCCCATGCTCTCTCAGCAAGAACGGGAGTGAATTTGCAGGTCTTTCTATGAGGCTACAGATCTGCCATGTGAGACAGAGTGTTTGCACAGCCTCTGTCCACACAAAACCTAGCTGAATAATTTGACAAGTGAAACCAGAGGAGGTGTCAGGAGAACACAAGGGCACTCTGTTGTTCACTCCAATAAAGAAATATGTTTGTCAGTCAATAAAATTTATCCCAACATGGTTTGCTTCTTTATCTCATTAACACAGAGAATTTAAAAGCCACCTGACATACAGTGTAGTAGCAATGGCCAAATAAATTACTTGGTATTTCAAATTATCCCAAAACTGTACTAGCAAAAGTTGACTATATTTTACTGCTAGAGCATGGAAAAACTCTACAATGCTGGAGAAATTTTTGTTGCTGAAAAAAATGAATTTTTAACAACTTTATAGCAGTTAGAAGAATAAACTCTACAATTAAGAGTACATTTAGATAAATTTTATACACACACACACACACACACACACATACACACACACACTCCTCTAAACCTATGTTTGTTACACCCATGAAATGTTAATTTTCCTTTTAACCCTTTCCGAACATTTCCCATAACCCAACACCACAGGAAAAAGAAAACGTAGCTCCTCCCTCACTCCCAAGGGCCAGGTCAGAGGGTTCATGAGCTGTAGCAAGAAACCCCAATACCTCTAATGGAGGATTATATCAGGGAATGTGAAACAGAGAAGTGAAACATTCATGTTCAGCAGTTAGTAAAAAGGGCTCTGCGTTTTCCTGTTCCTTAGAGGGCATCTGTGGAGACGAACTGGGCACAGGACACCGAGGGCTGCCCACAGTGATGAGGACCTGCAGCCCTTGTTCAGTGCCTTCTGCAATGCTCTGATAGAAACTCAACACTGGCCATCTATAATGAACAGGAATTTACTGGCTCAACGTTCTAGTGCTGGAAAGCTCTGCAACACATGGAAACTACTACAGAAAACCATAACCACTCAAAATGCGGAGTTGTAGAGCACAGTGCTCCAAGGATACCTCTACAAAACACTGCCTCACCTCAGGCTTGGGGAACATTGAAGAAGAGGGAGCAGAAAGATTATTATAAGAGCCAGAGGATCTGGGAGTGAGACTGTGTCTCCCTGGAATGTCAGAAGCTACACATGTTAAGTATCACCAACATAACTGCCTAAACTGCCTGAACAAGGACAAGAACAGACATTCCAGAGAAATGCCCACGAAGCCTCACTGAGGAGCTGTAAGCAGAAGAGGTGACCTTCCCCGGGGAAGAGCACACCAACTGGTTGTCCAGTGCCAAACGGTCAGCCCTGAAAACACACACACAAGGAGCATTACATGCACTGATCAGGGTATATTTAGCAATATCTATGTATATACACATGCATATATGCATGCAATAACAACTAGTGGGGAAAGAGAGAGACCATGTATTGGAAAGAGAGCAAGGAGGGGCACATGGGCTGGTTTGAAGGGAAGAAAGGGAAGGGAGAAATGTATGGAAATTATCCTGCCAAAAAGAAAAAAAACTACTGCCACTGGAAAGGACCTTCTTGGCACCTCATAATATAGCAGAAGACATCACACAGCACACACAGCAGAAGGGAGACAGAGAAGCACACAGGGAGCAAATCCACACCCACAAGCCCAATCCTTCAGAAAGGCCCTCACCTACTGCTGAGGGAAAGGCTCTCATGACCTAAAATACCTTAATACTGCCGTGAATGCAATTCAGTGTTGATGTGAGTTCTGGAAGGACAAACATCCCAACCTGACATGCTCTTTAACCTGTCAACAGAGACTGTTTCTCCCTTTATTTTTGTTTTTTTTTTTGGGGGGGTGGGTAAGTTTGTTTGCTTTGGGGTTTTTGTCTTTCCTTTCTGACCTCCTGTACTATTTTCTTTGTTGTTTTTACTTATATCCCATATACAATTCTTCTTTACATCAGCTTCTTTTAGATTCATTTATTTTATATTAATGAGCTTCCTTACATTTGATTTTTTCATTTCATATGCATCTTTACTATCTCCCCATGCCAAGCAGAAAAAAAAAGATACACAAAGACTAGGTGTGATAACAATGCATGCCCAAGAGAAAAATAGCACCTTTTTTCAATGCAGGTCCAGCTGACTCTGTAGTAAACTGCCAAACCAATCAGAATAGGTCCTCTACTGGCCTCAGATTTCAATCTCTACCCATAAAGTTCCTAGAACGAAGAAATTATCCAAGCAGCCACACAGGACAAGAAGCAGAGAACAAAATTATCTCCCAAAGTCATAATCTCCCCAGAACACAAAACAATGTTTGTTCACATTCCAAAACATTTTATCCTCTCACTAGAAAACATGATCTAAAAATGCCTACCTTCTTAGCCTTTATTCATTCACACCCAGAGAACTTTTCATAAGTACTTGCTCCCAAGCTATAGTCATAATTATTTATTGAATTACGACCAAGCGTGATGAGTTGTGCTTGATACTAAGCTCCCACATGATGGAATGTGAGAACTGACTTTCAAAAGTTGTCCTTTTACTTATACATGTACATCACTGGATGGGCAAATGCACACACACAAAAAAAAATTTTAAATATTAAGAATACTATGAAAAGAGTATGAGTTAGAGAAGTGAAGGGAAATTTCTTTAACTATAGTAGCAGCTGATACTGGACTGAGATATAAATCAGATGACACCAGTCATAAAAAATCTGGAGTAACAGATTTCCAAATCAAAAGATAAATGAGTGAAAGGAGTTAACAGACCTTGAATATGAACAGAAAGGGGGTGGGGAACAAAGGAAAAGAAAGATTAGAAAAAGCAGTGGCAAAGGACCTCAGGAGCCACAGGAAGGTATCTGAGTTTGGCAAGAGCAGCGTGGCATTCTAAATTTCAAGTATAGCATCAACATGCTCCAAACCATTTCTAAACATGCAGCTGCTGTGTAGACAACAGAATGCAGGGACTGTCAGGACGCCATGCTACTGGATGCTCAGGAGAGATGAGAGTTCTTACACTATGGTTACAACTATGCTAAAAGGAAAATGATAAAGTCCAGAACAGATGTGAGTAGAGTATGACTTCCTGGTGGATTGGACCAGGAGTATAAAGGGAAACAAAGTGTTAAAATTCTTGAGTTTCTGGTTTAAACCACTAGATGAGTGTTTGATGCATATGGCACAAAAGGGGAGGCTTGAGGGAGTAATTTGAGATAATGTTTATCATTGTATTTCTTTTGGGCTCATCTATCAAGTTTCTCCAACTACTTCACAGTCTTTCTTGTATTTCTTTCTTATCCTTATGTGCCCAGCACAGCTGACAATGAATATTTGTTAAATTTAATTACTGAAGTGGTCTTATAATAAAACTTGAATCAACATTTGCAAACCTTATGTTCAAAATATTAAATACAGATGCTCTATTCAAAAACACTGTGTGCTTAACATTGAAAAGTGAATGCTATAGGAGTCTACATATATATACATATATATGTGCTGTGGGAATGTTCTGTATGGCAAATGTGTTGTTAATAAAATACTGATTGGCCTGTGGCTAGGCAGGAGGTATGGGCGGGACTAGCAGAGAGAATAAAAAGAACAGGAAGGCAGAAGGAGTCACTGACTGACTGCCAGCCGCCACCAGGACAAGCAGCATGTAAAGATGCCGGTAAGCCACGAGCCATGTGGCAAGGTATAGATTTATAGAAATGGATTGATATAAGATATAAGGACAGTTAGCAAGAAGCCTGCCACGGCCATACAGTTTGTAAGCAATATAAGTCTCTGTGTTTACTTGGTTGGGTGTGAGCGGCTGTGGGACTGGCAGGTGAAAGAGATTTATCCTGACCGTGGGCCAGGCAGGAAACTCTAGCTACATATATGCATGCTTATAATTTTAAAATGAACACACTATTAAATGATTGGTGGCATAAATGAAATTGTAAAGCAAAGGTCCCTTTTGGAACTCACTTAGAATCATCATATGCTAACCAGGTGTTGTAAGAGATGTCAAGTCTTACTCTTTAGGTTTCAGATTAATTCTAAGAAAAAGAATATCAGACTTTAAATAGCTTTCTCTACAGGTCCTTTTGGAAACTTTAAACTTTCATGTCTGAAATACTTTTTCGTAGAATTAAGCTAAAAATAATATAAGACTTTACATCTCTTACAACACCTGATGCATATGGTGATCTTGACAGACTAGAATCCTTAGTCATTGGCACAACCAACATAATAAAACTCATGTGAATGTAAGCATAGCTTATGTGTTCTAAATCAGTGTGGCAAAGCAGAATCTTAGCAGCTGGCACTCATGTGGATAACTGCTGTTGGCATCAGAAATTTTTCCATCATTTCACTGCTGTTCTTTTGGGAGTAAGCCAGAGAAAATATTTGATTATTTATTTTATAATTTTTAATATGCCTTTTATTAATCTGACCTTTGACAAATAATTCACTGTCAATTTGTAAATCTAGAAAGCAGTGTTTTTAAATATACATTTCCACTCTAAAATATGTTAAACAGATTAGAATTAAATAAATATTAGTTCTACTGCTATAAGTCTGCTTTTTTAATGCTTATTATTAAAGCTACACAAATCTGTATTTTAACAACTAAAACTTACAGTGACAAATATCATCAGTATTGAGATTAGCTACAAAGGAGCTCAGAGGAGAACATTTCTACAATGCAAACATCAGGAGAGCCAACCCTGTGCTACAAAGAAGACATCAGCGGAGATATCCCCAGGTAGAGTTCACGCTTCTTTACCTATTGCCTGCAACGCCACCTCAAACACAACTATCAAGACCTAGACCCAATTATATAATACAAGCATTCTCATGACATGGTCAAGTCATCACACTAGTGCATTAAATTTTGTGGTTCTGTGGACTGGCTAAAATAATATCTGATTTAATTTGGCAATCCCAACTTAGAGCATCTAACATATGGTAAATGCTCAATATATTTCTTATCCTTCCTGCCTTACCCCAACCTTTAGTCACAACTTGGTGACACTCGGGAAGGTAAAAATGAAATCCCAAGGCCAACAATAACATGTCTCTGTGGCACAACTGTCTTCAAGGCCTCCTCCTTCTCCAAAGCTCAAAACAGAAGTGTTCATACTCAGTTTCATCTGAGCCCCACAACCACCAACTTTCAGTATTTATAATCTTTTAATCAAAATATCATACTAACAGAAGTCAAATACAGCAAAGTTTGAAATAAATCCCTTCTGAAAATTATTCCTTTTGATGAACACTTCATCTAACAAATCCATTCAGCAACTTACAGCACAAAGTACT
>CABHPQ010167514.1:0-83318 GCA_902168405.1 Peromyscus aztecus
TTTGTTTGTTTGTTTTTTTAAAGAAGGCCAATGGTATAATTAGGCGTTTTCTTTTTGAAATACTCCCGCCACCTCTGTAACTCCTGCTCTAGGACAGTTCTGAAACTTGTCTGTGCGGGAGATTGGCTGGCGAGTTTTAAAACTCTCCGTGCTCTCGTTGCACTCTAGACAAATTCAGACACAAGGCATTTATTTGTAAAAGGTCCACATGTAATTCTAAGAGCTGTAGAATTCAGAGACACTCGGATACGAGAAGGTCAAGACTAGTTTTAGAAAGTAGTAGCATTCGGTTTGTACTTGCTGGGCTGAAACTCTAGTTTTTTCTTCCTTGTCCGGAACACACAACAGTGGTTTGTTTCCCACTGGAAAGTGGGGAAAGCCTCCCTAACGGTCAAACTTGAGCTAAACTTTATGACTGGTGTTTTGAATTCCTGTTGGATCTACTCGTGCACCCCGTTGGCTCCTTGTTACAGCCGTGAGTCTATCTCATTTTAACCGTTCCTCCCAATCCTCTTCCAGGGCCCCATATTTAATGTACCTCAGTGTCTGGGAGAATATCTCTTGGGCTTACTCGTGTTGAACCTAAAGGGTTACTGTGGGTTCCCATAGCAATGGGTCCCCCGGGGCAAGTGGGCGGGACCTCTTACCATCGGGTCTAAACAGGACTCTTCCAAAGATTTTAATTTACTTTTGTCCATTCTTGACCTCAGTGCAGGTGCAGACTATCCTATTCTAGGCTTTCTTTCTAGGATAATTACAGATTGGCATAGAAGGATACTTCTCAGGGCTACGTTTTCGTTGTTCAGTGCTCTAGCCCTCACCCCTTCTCCAAATCCTCCTCTGCCCACACTTGATTTGTTTAGCAAAGTTCCATGTTCCTGACTTTTTTCCTTCCACACACACAAACTTGTGAATTGTAAACCATGTTTTGTTTTTTTTAAAAAAAGAACTAAGACATTTAATGTTTAGCAGTTTATGAACATGAAATATTCTACAGCCATGCAAAGCAAAAAGGAAACGAAAAAAAAAAAAAAAGAAAAATAAATCAACATATTGTGAGGGGGGAAAAATGCCACTGTCAGCGTTTTAAGTTGTTTGATTCCTAGAAGGTATTTTCCCAGACTAGTTTCAAAAACTCAAACCCCTTGAGTAATGTCATCCTTTAGAAATGACAAAGGGAGAGACACAGAACTCCTTCCTTCTCCAACATTCAAAAGTCAATTAAAAAACAAACAAACAAAAAGCCTTGTGAATACAGCAGGACAGAAATATGCTGCTTATGTTCTCCAGACTTGGTGTTTTGAAATCTTTGAAGCTTCATGGTAAGTAATGAATGTAGGGGATCCCAGTGTGTCATTAGGCTTGTATTGAATCTGAACACGGATTGGGCATCTTCTCTTGTTTCTGTGTGCAAATTCAGTTTCTGGTAACTTGCCTTCAGCCAAATTCTGCAAATTCACCACTGAGCTGTGAGAAGGAGGGATGGTGGGGAATCTGTAATCTGGACCTGGGAACCTCACGGTGCTGAAATAAGAGGGGGTTTTTTTGTTTGTTTTTGTTTGTTTTGTTTTTCTTTTTACCCATCACATCTTTTTTTCACCACACAGTGAAAACTACCACCCTAAGTTCAGTCTAGTTGTCCAGTAAAAGATCCTGGAGGATGGGTAGATGGGTATTCATGTGCTGTTATTGATAGATCCTTTTGAAAAGTTTTTTTGCAGCTATAGCTGAGAATTTCTATTGTTTCCAGGGCTTTTTAAGCATCTTAAAGTAAACAACAGCATTTACCTTTATTTCAGACTTCTGGTGATTACTGCAACAAATATAAGGAAATTAAAATCATAGTCACATCCCCGGGCGGTCACCACCATCTGTTAATTTCTTTTCCCTTCCATTTGGCTTTTTGTGTTTCCCTGCAGAAACAAAGTTGGCTTTTCAATGTTTCTGTTTGTCTGGGGAAATGGTCTCACTACACAGCCCAGGCCTGCCTGGAATTCATTGTGTATTCCAACTATCCTCCTGCCTCAGCTTCCTGAGTACTGAGATTATAGGCATGCACCAGCATACCTGGCTTAAGTACTTTTAAATAGAACCTTTTAATTAGCATTATATCACAAATGTCTCCTCTGACATTAAATCATTTGAAATAAGATTTTTATGATGGATATGCCCATTTGCTTGAGTTTTTTTATTTTTAAATACTAAACTCCATTTTCACCATTGAGAATATGCTGTTAGATTCTCAGGTTGCAAAGCCTAGATTGCCCTTGCTAGGTGGCCTTAATTAGTGTTTAAATCTGCTTTCTTGGGATAAGGATAACTGTATTGTAGAGCTGTGGGGAGATGGAATGAACCAAATAGAAGAAGGCCAGTAGGGTGGCAGAGGTCGTGGCCTCAGTGCAGATCTAGGAAACAGGCACAGCGGAGGTCCATGCCCTGTGTGAGAACGTCTTAGTGGCTGTGATTGCTTGGGCTGGCTTTACACCCAGGAAACAGGCGCACTCTTCAATGGTTGCTGAGGCTCGTTAGCTTGTTCCTTCTTTACCCACTCTGTGGTCAGGTGTTCCAACACGCCAGCGTTTAATCCTCCCTGGTTTTTTGTAAAGATTTATTAAGTTGTAATATTGAAAATAGTAACTTCTTGCTGTGGGAGTTGTCCATGCTAGTACCATTTCTACTTTACTTTTAAATGGTAATTTTTAAAAAAGTGAGTTAAATACATGTTTTTAAAAAATACTGTGAGACTTTCATATATATAGTGTTTAAATTGTTTTTTGTTTTTGTTTTGGATTTTTGAAGCCGAGTTGGTATTTATTAAAAACTGCATATGTATTTTAGAACGAGGTTTAAGAGGAGAGGTGCTCAAGATGGAAAGGTTTATTGGGAAGTGTAAATGTGGGGTCCTCACAGAATCGTCACTTTGTTATTCATTAGTAATTTATGCTACAGTGTTTTCCCGACAACAAAATACTTCCATTTTTTAAAGTATATTTAACCCATTTTACTGTATATTATAATGTACTGCACACTATTATCACAATTTTATATTTCCATGTTTTTAAGGCCAGTTGTCTCTCTTGTCCTTTATGGTTGATTTTTCCTTATAAACAGTTGTGTTTGACAGGCCCAGTTGGTGATGTACATAAAACAAAAATGTTGAAGATTTGAATGTTAGCCCTTCTTTATCTACACACCAATCCCAAAGCTTAATGCCACAGTCTTAGATTGAGAAGACATAGAAAAGTGATAGATCAGGTCACATGATTTAAGAAATTGTTTTATTTACCTGTCCTTTCAGATAAAGATGTTAGATTTAAGTTAATCTGTACAAAGTTTTAAATGTCTCCCAGACGTGTAATACCAGTGGCCTCTTATCTCAATCCCCTCGTTTGTTTCCCATGTGGTAACTGATGAAAATGAGGACATGACTGCTCCTCGGTGCCCTTGAAAAGGTTTTTTTGTAGATGTGAGGGAGAGCACAGCCAGGGACATCAGGAAGGGACCACACTGAACTGGGCCATGAGAGGAGTGGGAGGGGAGAGTGAGAGAGGAAAAGAAGAGAGAAGACCAGGAAAGAAAGCACATGGAGCCCAAGAGTGCCAAGAAACAGTGTGGCTAAAATGGCTAGGCTATACAGGAATCAGAGGCTAGGGAGAGTTACCACAATCCTGAGTGAGACTTGTCCCAGATCTCTGTGAGACCTAGCATTAACCAGTGGGGGCTGTTGTTGTGCTCCTGTGGATTTCACTGACTACTTGTCAGGGTTTCTTCTTGGACTGGCAAAAATGGTCTTTTAGTGTCCTCCACTGAGGGAGGGTCCGGAATTCACGGAGGAATTTGACTGGGTCTTATCATGCTCTCTGTGTAGTTACTTGAATTTATGTGTTTGGTAACTTGTCCCTGGGTTCTGGAACTGTCAGTGTCATACAGTAAGAAGGTGGGGAGGACATCTAGGGAGTTCAGGGTTTCTTAATCAGTCTTCAACTCTTTGTCAGAGTGAATCACAGCACTTCTTGATGTTCCTCATTGCTGGTCCCTCTCAGGTTGGCTAAGATGGTTGGTTGTCCTGTCTCCATCTGCCTTACACTGTGTTGATTTCGTTTTTTGGTCTCTGCTGCAGCCATTTTAAGTCTGGGTCTCTGTGCCATGTAGAAAGGTCTCTCTACTGTTACTTTAGTGGAATACATGGAAAGTTTGTGATTGGATATTAAAGACTGTGAACATGAATCTTTAGAATCACTGCTGCATTTGGCACGCACTACTCTCTTGTAGGGTGGTCAGTGTTCCTGTTGGGAGAGAGGAAATTTTCTTCAGACCTCCTGTCTGGCTCAGCAGCACTCACTTCCTTCAGCAAGGCCCTAGCTTTGTCTGCTGGGGTTCTTCCTATGGATTTATGTTTTTGTTACTTTTGTACTTTGTTTATCAGATTGACTTGCCAAGCTAAGGGATGGTGGTTTTGTGTATTTATTTTATGACTGCCTCTTACTCTAAGAGGATTGCAACTTACTGTCTTTGGTTTCCTACTTACATTAGCATTTGCAGATAATGACACTTATATTTACTTCCTTGTAGTAATTACATTTTAAATTTTGGCTTTATGGCAAGTTGCACTAGAGTTAACCTTTGCAATTATGTAAAATGCTTCTGGAACATTATCGATAAGAGTGTTACTATAAGAACTTGTTGCCGGGCAGTGGTAGTGGTGCACGCCTTTAATCCCAGCACTCGGGAGGCAGAGGCAGGCGGATCTTTGTGAGTTCGAGGCCAACCTGGTCTCCAAAGTGAGTTCCAGGAAAGGCGCAAAGCTACACAGAGAAACCCTGTCTCAAAAACAACAACAACAACAAAACCAAAAAAAAAAAAAAAAGAACTTGTGTTTTATTTTGATAGACAAAAGAGGAGTACAGATTGTCTTTTGGTTTGTCATGGTCTCATGTCACGACAAGGGAAATTTATCCTTTCATTTACATATAAGACTTTTTAATATTTTAGCGGATAATATTTGAATGTTAGCAAATGGCCATTGGTATCTGTCACTTATCACTGGTCTGAAAGTAGCAAACTGATTTGAGTGTCAGTTACCAGTTTGAATCAAGACTGAAATATAACATTTTCAATCACAATCCTGTTTTCTTTGATATGGGATATGAGTCAGTCACTGGGGATTATTTGGAAGAAAATATTCCTGGTTAGTAAATTCTCACCTTATCTATTGACAGCTTTTGAAACAATTGGCCATCTCTTCTTGAGTCAGTTCTGTAGTTGATTTTTGTAGTTACTCCACATCTTCATTTCCTCCTATATCATTGGTCTTTTGGATTTTCTCATTCAGATTTTTAATGTATGCTAATTTTTTCCTAACCTATTACTTTGGAATGGGCCAACACTTGCTTCCTACCAGCCTCAATGCAAATACTCATAATACTTCAATACATTACAGTGCACCTCTGTGCAATTTCCAAATGTATGTTGTTACCTGTTCAGACAGCTCCAAGTACTTTTTTCACTTAATTGCCTTAAATAAGACAGTCTTAGCAAGTCCAATATTAGAAAATCTTTCTCTATAAACCTGTTCTGTCCGCATCTTTCCGGGTCTATTCATTCTAAAACCATTGGGTGTTATCGTGAGTTTTCTTTCCTACCCCATTCTGAGGTATCTACTGCTACTGTTTTCAAGATTATGTTCAGAATTCTGCCGTTAACCAAAACCAGAATGGAGCTCCTTTTCTCCCCTCTCCTATCAGCATTTTCTTCTCTTTCCTATCAACTCTTTTTTTAAAATTTTATTTTATTTAATTAACATTTTTTCATTTTTTTTACATAGCCACCACAGTTTCTCCTCCCTCCTCTTTTCCTGTCCCCCCCCCCCACACACACACTCCCATCTACCCCTCTCCCCTTCCATTCCCCCTCTGTCTCCACTCAGAAAGGAGCAGGCCTCCCATGCACTTGAACAAAGCATGACACATCCAGTTGAGGCTGGACCAAGCTCCTCCCCCCTTCATCAAGGCTGGATGGGGTAATCCAGCATGGGGAGCAGGTTCCCAAAGCCAGTTAAGTGCCAGAGACAGGTCCTGATCTCACTGCTAGGAGCCTTACAAACAGCCCAGGCTACACAGCTGTCACACACATGCAGAGGGCTCTTGCTGGTACTATTGCAGTGGCCTTCCAAGGTAAAACGTAGTCCCCTTTTGTTAACTTGTCTTTATGAACATAACTACCAGAAGGCTTTCTTCTGTCCTCTCTGCCCCTCACCTCCTCTACTTTTCCTCTTTGGTGAAGGTTGTACACAGGGCTTTGCACATGCTAGGAAAATGTTCCACCTCTGATCACAACCTGCACCCCAAAATGATCTTTTACAAATTTGAATCAGCCTAGGCGTAAAAATCTCCAGAGGCCTCTGTGTCACATAGGCCAGATTCTCTATGATTGACATTGCTTTCACAACCCAGTTCCCACTGAGTCTGACCTCTTTTCCCGTTTCTCCTCTCACACTGTCCACTCCAGCTGTTCAGCCTTCTCTGCTAACCCTTGAACACAGTAGGCACATTCCTTTCCCTCTGCGTGTAATACTCTGCACACCCTTGTCCAGAGGTTCCCAGAGACGAGGGCCTTGCTGTCCGCCTTACTTTAGTCACCCTGGTTGTCATTTTAGTTTGCTTAGATTGTACCTCAGTTTGGGTTCTCCAAATCTAAGACTGTCGTAAAAACTCGCCCACTTTCCTTTTTATATGACAAGACAGTATCCTCTGACCTTCACATTCATATTGTGAAACACACACACACACACACACACACACACACACACACACACACTCACACTCACACATACTCACACACATACTAAATTAAATGTCATATAGATTTTAAATCATGACCTGGTGCTCTCTAGACATACATGAACCCAGTAGCTGTTATATAAATCCAAAGTTAAAGATTTTTTTCTATTCTTTATTTTTTCCTCAAGATGTATTTACTTCCTTATATGTATAAAGGTTTAATTTTTTTATGGATTTTATGGGTAAGAGTAATCCACATATTCAATTAGATAGCGTAAATATTTTAGCCATGATTTTTATGTACAGAAACAGCATGCTAGAGCAACATTGTTTTGATGAATTTGCCTTGTCTTTGAAACTCCGACTAGATCTACATTTTGTTATTAGGAAAACTTAACATGTTACAACTCATTTTATATTGAGTTCTCAGTAGTCAGTACTATTGGCCAAAACGGACAGGAAAGATCTCTCTGATGATGACTCATGTTTCCTGTAGGTTCAGCCATTAATGGGTTGTCCAGTTGGAAAATAGTCCTTGTTGTTCCAGGTCTATATTCTGTTAAAGGTTTCCTGCAGGTAATTGCTGCCCTTGTGAACAGTTGTATTTATGTATTTTTTTTGTACGGTGTATGTGTGTGGGGGGGGGGGGCGGTTGTGGGGGTTGGGGTTGAACCGTCTCCTGCTTGCTGTGCAAGCACTCTGCTACTGAGCACTCTTTCCAGCTCTGTGCACATTGCCATTATTGTTTTTTTATCTACTTACTTATTTTATTATTTTGTCTGTTTGTTTTGAATTGCCACCTCATTTCTCTGTATCTGCTGTTTTTGGTTTTTATGAGTAATGTTCTCATTCATTAGCGAGGGACTACTTTGGCCCTTGGCTGCTATTATATTTTAAATCTCTGCATAGAGAAGGGCTTCTGATGCCAACTACTACCTATTTTTCAAGTTTGTTAGTGGAAAATATAAGCAGTTTAAAGTCAAGATACATTTAATATGACTTGGGATGATCTACATGCCCAATAGAAATCCATTAAGTTCTTAATTGGGAATACAGTGGACAACTCTCCCCAAAGCTTACTGTCAACATTAGAAATGCTGACAAGGTTCCCAGAAGCACCTTTAAAGAAGGAGGGTTCTCTGCTGGCAGCTGGCCACATCTCATACAGGGTCCTTCCCAGTTTCCTGCCCTGTCTCTGTAAACTGGGATTGTGCACAGTGCCTCCTCTTTCCCTCACCCTCTCTGGTAGCTTAGGTGCTGTAAGACTCCTGAGTGCCTGAAGCTGGAGAGTGTGTTGGAAAGTGGACTGTTCTGAATGTGGCCAGCAATGGAGAGAGTGTAGTCAAGGCACCCTCACAGTTCCTCCAGATGACATCCACAGATAATTAATAAATGTTTATAGCTCCTTTACTTGAATAGATGTTCCAGTTAATTTACTACTTACCATTCAATAAGTGTTTCTGTGGGATCCATTCTTGTATCCCTGAAGTTTTTAGCTCTTTTCTTTTACGGTGTCATGAAAAATCCCCCTGCAGCTTGCTTGCATCAGCCCTGAGCTCCCATTAGCAAGTGGCTCAGGCTGGCTCTACCTGACTATGTGAAAGGGTCATTTTTTTTTTTAATTGCCATGTAGAGTTCCAAAAAGTGTTGCTGAACTTTTTATACCTCTGTCATACTAAGTTATTAGATTGTCTTGTACTTCGGATGAATCTTTTATCCGTGTATGGTTTTGTTGATAGATATCCCTTTTTTAACCTGTACATTGTGGTTAGAAAACACTGATTCACTGACTCATGTAAATCTTTTAGATGTTGGCACTTTTTATTATGTACTTTCAAGAAATCATATAATACTACAGCTGCTTTCACTGTAATAGTGTTAAGTGCTGGGAAATTTTCAGACTCTTGGTGCCATAATCATGGTTTCCAAAATTCTCATTTTTGCCCAGAGGCTTGAATTTTACCTTCAACAATAAATATTGTCAATTTTTTTTTCTTGCAATGCCAGGCTTACTTCTTTTGAGAAATTATCTCTCAGAGTCTTGATAAGCACACCTTACTTACTCCCAAGTGACAATGGCCAGCAAATGCTGCAGGTTTAACTTACACAGGTTTTACAAATGCTTCACTCAAGGTAACCATTCTGGTTCAGTTTCATCAGCAATGCCTTGTGCAGGCTTTAAAAAGGTGTATACTCAAGCGTTGGATTTATGAAGTGGACTGTTTTTACCATGGCTTCTCTCGTGTTTCCCCATGAAACGTTACTTTGATGATAGCTAAGGAATGTAGAGTTGTGCTAATCTTCATTCACGCAGGCTGTTCACCAATTGCCCAAATACCCCATTATTGGTGTGGCTCGGGAGAATGGGGGAGGTAAAGTGATTTACCATGTCCTTCTTCAGTATATCTTCCCTTTTTCATTTTAGGGTCCACTGGGTTGACCTTCCACAGGCTTTGCATGATAGTGAAAAGAGTCAGGCTGTAGACCAGTCCTCTCCTTTGGAGTTCCCTGTCCTTTCTGTCTGTGACAGATAGTTCTCCTGTGGAGACTTTCAGTTCTGCATCACTACTGCCAGATGTTGCTCTGGGACTCTGTTGCTGGTGGCCACTTCTGACACTTTCCTAAGCAGTGCAGCCCACAAGTCTTTAAGGTACTTGGTACTTTTAATAAAACAGATGCATTCAGAATATATTTACCTTCTACCACCTCCCAGAAATATATTTTTATAGCCAGGAGAACTCTCTGTTGGAAAGTTGAAATAGCATTACATTTCTTTCTTTTTTCTTTTTTCTTTTTTTTTTTTTCCCATACTAAAGTTCCTATTACCCCAGTATTGTGAGGGAATGTGTAGACTGGAGCTGAGCTGCACGCTCGCCTTCCTTCTCTTCCTTTCAAACCCCCCTACTGCTTGACACTGGTGCTTAGAGCAAGACACAGATGGAAGCACTGTCCTTTTCGGCTTGTGTTAGGAGGTCATCTGAGATGAGATACTGTGAGGGTGCTTGTTTGCTGCGGAGGCCTGAGTTTTTGGACTGCACTATTCACACAGCCTATTTTATTGCTTTGTTTGAAGATTTGTTTGAAGATTGGGTGTGTCTAATGTAGTGGAAATTCATCCATTCAGTGTTAAATACAGATGAAACACATTTCAGAGCCACAAAAAGTCTTTTTAATTATCATTTTTTTGGGTTATTCATATGATTGCTTTCCTCCTTTCATGTGAAACACAGAATTTATCATCCTTTCCAGTTCATTAAATCACTAAAATTCTCCACTGGTGCTATAAATAAATATACTCGACCATGAATTGGGTTTGACTGAAAGCAGCTTGTCCCAGTAAGCGATCTTGCCCCTGGTTAACTCACATTTCTCTGTGAATGTCTACAGTGCATTAAATGTTGGGCTTCCAATGAACCAGAGCCTTACTTTAAGCGCATGTTGGGGCTTGCGTTAGGTCGAGCTTTATTATTTTCAGTTGCATTAGCTACAAGGTGAATGTAGTATTATAAGCTGCATTTGTGCTTGGACATGTTTGGGAGAGCCTCGGGATACATTTAATAGCTCTCCATTCTTTGCCACTGTGCCCAGTTTAAGCTTGCAGCACAGACAGTTGGAAACACTTAGACGAAGTCTGAGGCCGTTTTACCACAAGCTCAGTTGCGCTGCACCAATTTAATATAGGGTGCTAATTGACTTGGACATGTTAGGCATGAACTTTGCTCTTATGTAACCAGAGAATGCCAGGTGTGTAGGTGTGGCCCCATAGCTCCAGATAGAGGTGTGAGCTGCAGCCCTAGAGAATGAATTCTCTAATCTCAAGAGGGGAAATACCAAGGGGACCTGGACTTGAGGTGTCCTCTGGACCACAAGGTGAAGGATGGGGTAAGCCTCTGATCCGTTCATAGAAAAATAGGGCTGTGAGGATGACAGGATGCAGCAGTCATTTGTACTGTGAAGAAGGAAAAGAACAAGTCAAAGGAGTTATAATGAGTGAGTCAGAGTTGGGTCATAGAGATCCAGAACACACTGCAAGTCGTGCGGCTTTTTCCTGATTGCGAGAAGCAGGATATGGTTTCCTTTGCCTGGGTAGATGCTTGCTGTGTTCTCCTGGTGTGCAGGAGAGTCCATTCTCACTGTGTCTTTTTATGAAGACCATCTCAGTGCAGCTGAGATTTGGCCACCTGCCATTTAATAAACATCTCTTTTTGTCTCCATTGTTGATGTTATTTTAAATTTTACCAGAGGATATTAGTGTAAGCAAATAGTGAATCCTTAGTAGTTCCATGATGTGCCTACAGCTGCCTGAGCAAAGAGAGATAGCTGACTTAGATAGAAATTTTGTTCTGTCTTTAGAGCCTAAGCTTGGCTTTGGTCTGATTCCAGTTGTCAATATGCTGACATGATCTCCTATGAGACCATGCGGCTGTAAACTACGGTAAAATGTTTCTCCATGTGTTAAGAAAAATTAGGAGTTGCCCCTTTGAAGATGTACGGTAACTTCAGTGGCAGTTAAGGGCCACAGTACATGCTTCTGCCTGAGGGTTGTGTGATGTAGATTGGGGAAACCCAGACTTAAGAACAGGTTCTTGACCTTTTAAAATGAGACATATTTTAAGAGCAATTAGATTATTTTATCTTTAGCTCTGTGTAGTACAAGCACTGACCCACTTAAATAGTATCCTTATCACAAAAAACAAAACTTATTGAGTATATTATTAGAATTGAACTTTTGTTCCAAATACCTTATTTTCTTGTTCTAATGTAGGAAATCAAGTTAAGTATAGAAGAAACTCCTCAGCAGTTTGCAACAGCTAGTGAGTTGGGAGCCGCGAAGGGATGCTTTACCAGTGCCACCTTATTTCCCGTGGCAAATGCAGGGTCTCTGAATGTTTCTTGGTGTTGATGTCGTTAAGGTTACACAAACATTTACAGTACACTGTCCCTTCCTAACATGTCTTTAACAACACACCTGAAGAATTGCATACTTTAAAGCTAATTAAAAAACCATCAGGGCAGGGGAGATGCCTTAGCAGTTAGGTGAGGTCATTGCTTTTGCAGCTCCCCGCAACCACATGCCAACTTAGAACTAGCTGTGACTTCAGTTCCAGAAGATCCAGTGCCGCCTTCCGCAGTCTGTGGGTACCTGCATGTGTGTGGTACACAGAAACTCATACAGGGGCGTGTGCCATGCACGCGCGCACACGCACACACACACACACACACACACACACACACACACAAAGAGAGAGAGAGAGAGAGATCTTAAAAGTATCATAAGCCACTTTTAAATTGAACTTAGAAGAGATTTTACTTTGAGCTTTTGCTGGAAGTTTGTTACCACAGTGTCCCCATCATAGGCTTCTTTTGGTAATGCATACATCTTTTTCATTTCATTTGAACGTGAGTATTTCAGAGAAGGTATGGTAGAATCATGTGCAGGGGTTCAAGCCTCAGATCTACTACACAGAAGACTGAGGCAAGAGGATTGCTCTGAATTTGAGGCCAACCAGAACTGTAGAGCAAGACCCTGTTCATTTAAAAACAAAAACAACCCCCCCCCAAAAAAAAACCCATAACAACAAACAGGAAAGCAAAAAGCAAAGACTGTGAAGGTGCTTTTTCATCTCTGTTACTGTTGATTTCTAGTCATGTGTCCTAGACTTCCCTGAGTAACTGACCTCTCCATTTTGTATCATTATCATTTACCAGAAATGATATTTTAGTTTGATCATATATATTATAAAAATGAAGGGAGAAACATCATTAAGTACTAGTTAATTGACACCATGTGGATGTGTGTATAGTGGTGATCCAACACAGAATTTCAACCAGTCCTTTCTGTGTGGTTTGCTAAAAAATAAAATTTAAAAGGTCTTCCTGGCATTGCTTCAAATACTGTAAAGTTTAAGATAATTTTTATTCATCAGGTGTTTTTGAGTGCCGGGAGAGGGTAAATTGAAGGGTTAGAATGCCCCTTATTTCTATGCTCTAGTGAGTAGGGTAACAGCACACATTTGGGGAGCTTTGTTTTTAGGATTCTCCTGTTTTAGGAGTTTTTCACTGAGTGAAATTTGTCTATGACAGATTTGGGATTCCACTATTAATCAAGACTAGCACAGAATAAATGTCCAGTGGTTCAGGAATCATCTGGATTCCTTGTTACCATTCCATGTGCTCATTGGAGCAGGGTGACTTTCCCAGTGCAGTCAGATGTTCTTTATTTAGGTTGTGAGTGACGTGGGCTTCAGTCACGATTGGATCTGGTTGTGATGTTCTTGGTGATTCTCCTCCTAATACAGGGTAGAGATTAAGTCAGCCAAAGTAAACAACCATCTTTGCGATATACTTGCTTGTTTTTTTTCCTTTCTTTCTTTTTTTAATTGATCAAAACACATTATTTTCCTTCTCTGTCATCTAAAGCAAACAGGTGACCCGGAAAAGGCCACAGCAAAGGTTGTGTGGAGTTTTTCTGTTGTGACCATTCCCAATATAGTTTCCTATTGGATCAGAGATTTTCAAAGAGATCTCAGGTCTTGGAATTTCTTTGGATAAATTGTTTTCAAGTACGTAGTAAGAGTCGTATGGGGGAGGGGTGTGTGGTCATTATAATAATGTTTCTCACTTTTAAATTAACATGTTAATACAGAGTCTATTTATCTGAATATATACAGCATCTTTTAAGGACTCATTTCACCCCCAGTTTTTACTTTATACAGTTGTTAATCTTCGATTGATAAATATCTCTAGCAGTTACTACCCAGTGAGTCATTGGTTTCTACTAACTTCTTACATGCCGGGATGCTTTACCATTCCTGGCGATGGAAGTTCTCACTTCAGGATTCCATCTACGTTTTCCACTATATCAGTGGTTGTCATAGTAGCAGTCTCAATTGAGAGTTGTGATTATATACTTTATCAAATGCCTGCATGATGAAAGCGCAATTATTCTAATACAGGTCAGCCAGAATTCTAAGCCCTCATCCTGTCTGTTTAAGGGCATAGTTAAGCAACCTAGAGAAAAGATTACTTTCTTTCTGTTGAGTTGTATAAATGTTATGTTATTTCACTGACTTCAGGGTACCATGAGTTACAAGATATGTTATTATTTGATCTAGTATAAGAAAAAAGACCTAGTGGTTATAATCATTAGATGCTGTCTTATAATCATTAGAATCTAGATTAAAGTATATATATGTTTGTGGAAAAATTTAATAAAACATTGCACATATATTTACACATAATTTTATTGTAATAAGCAAAAAGGAAACTATAGTAAGTAAATAATTTCTGCCATATATAAACTTTTTACTTATGTGCATATCAATCTCTATCTATCTATCTATCCATCCATATATATATATATATATATATATATATATATATATATATATGCACATGTCTTTATAGGTGCCTGTAGATGCCACTCTAAAGTATGTGCTGGGAATCAAAATCTAGTCCTCTTCAAGAGTACTAAGTGCTCTTAGCTACTAAGCCATTTCTCAATAAGTTGATTTTTTTTTTAATTCTAGAAATCTAAAGAGGAAATCATCTATATAAGATCATTTAGAGTATGTAAAGCTTGGTGATAGATTACCTTTCTATCGAAATATCTTAACCTTTACAAAATAATGAATGATGATATTCCTTTAAATAGCTATCTATAGAGTTGTCATATAATGTATCTTAAATACTAGTTTTCAAGATTATTTCACTTCATGTACGACTAAGTAATTTCAGATTTAAATGGGTTGTTTAGTATTCTAAAGAAGGGGTGTATTGCGATACAGTATGTTTCAGGGCTGTAATTATTGGGTATTTTGAATGCTGTATAGGATTTTTAAACAAATTGTTTCTGTTTTCTGAGAATTGATGCATTCTAACTTGGATTTCAGATTTCAAGGTTAACTGGAGTTCTTTCTGGTAAATGAGGTGACTTAGTAAACTGACTGTACGTCTGCCTCCCTCTTCTAGACAGCTAAGGCATGCTTTGTGCAAAGGCTTGTGGTAGGTATCATCACCCTTGGTGCTGGTGTTCAAAGTGGCTCGTTGAGGGAGTTCAGTTTGAATTGGTGAGTGTGGGCATTGTCAGGTGGCTAAGGGCTCCTTGCAGCTTCAGGCTTTGTTGTAGATCCAGTAGGGCACTAGCCAGCACCTGCCTCCTGAATGTTTGGAGACATGTGGCCTTCAGTGTTGGCTCCAGGTGCAGATTTGGCAATAACAGTTCAGGATTCTGACATTGCTGTGGCTCTGTTTAAGCTGCATGGTTCAGAGACTTGAAGAATCGGCAAGCTGCAAAGTAACTTGGGACTTGTGTGGTCCATGGATGGGGGCAGAGCATGCCTGGAGAGGTGCAGTGTCAGCAGCTGTGCTGCTGGAGGATGGTGCAAGGATGGGAAGGCAGAGTGCCATTGCCTTTGTGTTTTGGTTGAGTTCATCATAAATGATGTTTTCTGCTGGAGTCCAATTGCTACTCATAGTGCAAGCTTACCTTTGTAGACCATTTTCAACATTTATCAAAGTGCTCTCACAAACATATAATTTTGACTTCACAGTAAACGTGAGAGGGCTGAGCTGTATGTAATTATTCTGTTTGGCAGATGAGGAAAATGAGGCTCTCAGATGCTAAGAAACCAACCTGGAAGTCACTTGTTACTGGCTCTTGCCTTTTTCACTATACATGCTGTGCTGTTTGCCTCTTCATTTATCTCCAGATTTAGAAAGCATGTAGCGTGTTTTCCAGCAGCTGCTGCTGTCTTTAGGGACTGCCAGCATTTTGTCACCTATCTCTCTACCTCCCAGGTCACAAGCATAACATTTGCTTGAAGCTGAAAGGAAAAATAAGCAAAACCCAAACAAACAGCATTGTATCACAACTCATCAGGTTGAACTGTTTTCCTGTTATGTTCTGTGACTTGGGGTTAGAAGTGACTCCTTCAGTCTGCCTTGCTGCCATGGTTTTTTAGGTGTCTTGTAGTAAGCCATATACAAGTCCGGACAAGGAGACTAGAGTTAGAACAAGCTAAACAAGAGTTGCCAGCATTGTTGTTGCAGCTACAGAACTCCATGTTAACCAGGAATAGCTGGTTTTCTGACTTCAGATTTCCTTGGAGAGCCTCCTGGATTGCAGCAACCGCTCAATGGCTGTTCCTTCCCATCAGAGCACTTTCTAGATCCTGTCCTCTGAGCATTCTTTCCTGAAATGCCTCAGCAGGGGTGTGGACCATGTATGTTCATGGCTTTTGTCTTTGTGAACTCTGCACATATATTTTTCTTTTATGGATTAGAAATATGAATAGAGGATTGTGGGTGGTGTGATTGTTGTGAATGATACACCAGATTGAGTGGGACAAATAGAACTGGCAAGCAGACCTGCCTCCCAGTTCATGTATTGTCCTACTGTTTTACTGTGGACTTTTCTTCATAAACCCCTCACGCTTCTGACAAGTAGCCTCGCAATGAGGCTGCTGTTTTTCAGACTTCCAGGATTTCCTTCCTCACACTGCCTGTGTACGTTGTGGTGCAACTTTCTGACAACTACAGAATCAGCAGAAACCCACTGTTACTAGCTAGCTTTTGGACCGGGGTTCCTGCTCCTCCCTGTTGTGTGCCCAGCACCTAGTACACCGCAGGCTCTGCACAGTGTATTTTGGGAATGCTGTCTTTAAAGGCTGAAGGCCTTCTTGGCCCAGTTGCCTCATTAAGGCAGATTGACTATGTCTCAAAAAGCTCTGGAATTGAGGAAGTCTAGGAGCAAGTGAAAAAATGCTAGTTGGGAGGAGTTTTTAGATGATCTTCCCAAACGGTAGGTGCTATGTCTAGATTGGAGAGTGAGTAGATGAGATTCTGTTTATATTTAAATAAGGGGGGCATACTGTATTTAATGTAGTAAAGTAGAAACAAAAACAGAGAATAAATATATTAATTACTTAAATTAATACCAGGTTTGTTTGTTTTCCATAATATTTACTGTAGCAGTTTTCAACCTGTGTAGCAAGACCCCTTTTGGGGGTCAAATGACCCTTTCACAGAGGTCACTCACGTAAGACCATCAGAAAATACAGATGTTTACATTACAATTCCTAACAGATGCAAAATTACTATTACAAAGTAGCAACAAAAAAAGTTATGATTGGGGGTCACCACAACATGAGGAACTGTATTAAAGAGTAGCAGCATTAGGAAGGTTGAGAACCACTGCTTTACTATGTTCTGGAGCATGTATTACTCAGAGAGACAGATGAAAGCTATTGTTACTCTTTCCAGAAACATCATTGCACACTGCCAATTGTGCATACAATTTGAGGGATTTCATGTGCACTCTGTAAGTAAGGGAGGGTCTTACCTTTTCGTCTGATAGCCCGTAGTCGAAGTTCTTGATGGAAAAGAACCTTGGATGTTAAACTTTTGGTGCCTCACAAAATAATCAGTTGTTTCTTAAGCATCGTCAGTACAATTGACCATATCAAGAGCAACATCAAAATAAATAGAAAACATCAGCTTGAGCTTTATGCTTACACTCTTCGGATATGTGTGGTCTGTTCAAAGTCAGACTATAAAATGTGATTTTAACTGAATTAAGCGTCAGTTGGAGAAATGTCCTTCCAAACAACCTCACTGTTGTGCTGAGAAAACTGAGTTAGAGACTTAAAGAGGCCCACCCACCCATTCCCACCACTTAGTTGAATGGCTTAACCTAAAGGGAACTGATACTTGGTTATTGATATTGACAATGTACTCATCTAGCTTTCTTAGACAGATTGTGGAGTTGATTGGTTAAGGATTGGCTGGTTCATCTGCTTGGTGTTTTTGAATCCTTGCTGTTGACTTCTGAGAATCTGGACTAGAACTGCTTTCCCAGAGAACCACACATCTTAGGCATTTTGATTTGCCTGGCTGCTCACCTGGATCCTAGAATCACACCGTTAATCAGAACAGAATTTCAGAACAAGATATAAGAGGTTAAGTTCTTGATTCAAACTAAATGAAATTATCTTGATTTGTTTGCTCATTCACTTGAATTGAAGGGAACGTGCTGGTGGATGTTGAACCTGGATCTTTGGGGAAGGAAGTTTTTCTCAAACTTCAATGTCATACACACTGTGGGAAAGTCCTTGTTAAAATTCTGGTTTGATCCAGTTGAGATTCTGCATTCCCTAAAGGCTCCTGGCGCCTGCTGCTGGCCCTGGGACTTGAGGTTCAGCAGCAGCGTTTGGCCTGCTTGTCACTAGAGCAGGAAAGGCAGCTGTGTGTGCCTTTCCCATTGTCTGCCTTTTAACAGCCACTTCAGCGGCCTTGGGCCTGAGTGACAGAATGGCCTTCTGCAGCAAGCGCTGTCCTAGCGAGTCTACACTCAGTCCTCCTTCACTTAGCTTGAATTTTTCAAGCTTTTCGACAAAGCTTGATTTTCCAAATACCTGGGATCTTTAATTTCAAAAAGAGTATTTTCTAAAACGTTACATACTCTCCTTTCTCAAACGGCGGATTGCATGCACTTTTCCTCTTTTGAGGTCAAAGCCGCGGTTTTGGAGGCTTTCTTTGGGATGGATGTTGAGCTAGCTGTATGTACAATGAATAATGGCCACAAAGCCTCCCATGTTGTTCTTTTGTTTCGTCTCTTTTCTCTTTTTCAGTTGACAACTAATAATGATTGTCTGAAAGCGGCTGGTTTCTCTTTCCATTTTAATTGATTAGTTCTGACCTGAGAAGCCAGATACTGGGTTTGTTAGAAATATGTTTGGGCTTTATGCTCAGAAGGACCTGCCCTTCAGAAGGGCTTTCTAGGCAGACGTGAATGAGAAGTCAGCAGCCACAGTAGAGAGACCCTCTTGTTTCAACCTACTCCTGATAGGCAGCTCTCGCAGGAGCTGCTTGTTTGCCTAGTGCCTTTTTCTTAGTACCCTGTGAGTGTGTCTGTGAGTGCATGTGTATGTATATTGTGTGGTGAGTATGTATGGTATGAGATATTTGTGTGTCTGTGGTGTGGTGTATGTGTGGTGGTTATGGGTATTGGTGTGTGTATTGTTTGTGTATTTTGTGGTGTGTGTGTTGCAAATGTGTATAATGTGTGGGATGTTTTGTGTGTCTGTTGTATGGTGTGTGTGGTGGGTATGGGTGTTTGTGTGTGTGTGTTGTGATGAGTGAGTATGATATATGGAGTGTTTGTGTGGTGTGGTGTGTGTGTGTGTGTAGTGGGTGTGGGTGTTTTTGTGTCTATGTATAGTGGGTGTGAGTATTTGTGTGTGGTGTATGTGTGGTGATATATGTGTGTGGTGTATATTATGTGTATGTTTGTGTGTGTGTGTGTGTGTGTGTGTGTTTAATTGTGTAGGCCAGAGGTTAACACAGCATGTCTCCTATCGCTGTCTGCCTTATTTTTTGAGAGAGTTTGTTCATTTAACTGTAGCTCACCAGTTGGCTAGGCTAGCTGGCTGGTGAGGCCTCACTTACCCCCTCACCCAACTGCTAGAGCTAGTGATACAGGTGCATGCTGTTGTGCACAGCTTTGCTTTTCTTCTCCCTCCCTCCCTCCCTCCCTTCCCCTTCTCTCTCTCTCTCTCTCTCTCTCTCTCTCTCTCTCTCTCTCTCTCTCTCTCTCTCTCTCTCTCTCTGCGTGTGTACGTGTACCGCGGATCCAAACTCGGGTGTCCATACATGGCAGGTACTTTTCTCACCAAGCCATCTCCCCAGCCCTTCTAGAGACTTTTCAACAGGTTGTTTTATCTCTAACATTATACTTAAAGTACAGCTGAAGTAAGGTACTGACGCATGGTGTTTTAGCCCTGATAATACAATAGTTGTGATAAATAAGCTTCTCTCAGGCTCCACCTAGAATGGGGATAGGTAACCTTGTCTGTCTCTTACACACTGGAGTGGATTTGCAAATGAGTTTTAATAATAATGCCAACACCAAGGATGGTCTTTGGACTGACTTAGTGATGAGGATGCTAGGGATTGAAAGACCGATGCCTGGTGTGTAATACTATCAGGTGTGGTAGCAACTAGCTCTCATTTGCTGAGCCCTCACCTTGCCCAGGAGTCACTGTGCATGCAGGACTCTGGCCCTGAAGCATACTTTATGGAGGGGCAGCAGATAGCCTCTGTGCTTTGAGCAAAGGAGAGTAATCCTGCAGATGGGAGTGAGAGTCACTCTAATCACTAGTCCCCTTTACAAATAAGCAAGCATGTGTAGCAGCTCCAGTAGACGCTGTTTACTAGAAGCTGCTGGGGGAGCCTTCTTCCCTTCTGAAGCAGAGAGCCCTTTTGCCTTTTAACTAGGTAGTAGCAGACTTTGATCATTTTAAATGGCCCTTTTACTGGCACTGTGTTAGAGCTTGTGGATTATTTTATTTAAAATTTGTATGACACGATTACGTTTAGTCCTAAGAGTTGAGTGGATTTTGAGATCTGAGCAGGGCCCCCTCTGACATACTTTTAGTGAATTACAGTGTCTAACTGATTACCAGATATGTCTCATTTGAATGATATTTTCATATCTAGAATTTGTCCTATGCTTCATCTCAGCTAAGTGTGCTGGTATAAGCTCAGCTCGTTGTAATTAACAGTGTTTTGTGACCTGGGACTCCTGTCCAAGATCATGGCAGAGCTAGAAAACATTGAAAAGTAAGCTAAATGCATGGCCTTAGTAAAACATTCAGAAAGACTGGAAAAAGACCTCCCCATGCCTGCAAAACTATACTTAAATGTGTTTGCTTTGGTTTTAGTACATTGATTCCCGTTGGCTTTAGACACCAGAGGATCCTGTTCAGAATAGTTGCAAGTAAATGCTGCTAGGAGGAAGATTTTTGCCAGGAAGAGAGATTAGACATATGTGTTCCCATTCTTTGTTAATGGGTTTTGCTTGTTTGGGCTGAAATGAAAATACTCCCGTACTAAAGAAAAATAAATCCCTCCCTTCCTGTTTGCAAATGTATTTCATTTGCTGTTTGTCTTGTTTAAATATACAGTAGAAAAGAGAATGTGACTGCTGTTCCTTTAATATCAGAGCTGTGCATGCTACAATAGGTGTCACTGTTTGGCTTGGTCCAATCCTGATTGGTGGCTTCAGCTATTGGCTCGGAGCGCTGGCTGTCTGACTCCGTCTGCAGGGCTGTAATACCTACTCTCCTCTCTCCGATCCATTCACCACACAACTTCGCCGGCGGAACAGACTCGCTGGGCTCGGCAAATCTTGCTAACCTAATTCAGAAGCAAGCGCCACAGCACTCTGCCTGCCTCCTTTGCTCAGCATAGCCTTTTCAGGTGATCCAGAAAACGGCTGTTTTTATGAGCAAATAAGAAAAACAGGAATCATGATGGGAATGTATTTAACAGATCCGGTCCTGGATAAAACTTAAAGCCAGTTCCTCTTCAACATAGTGAAAAGGTCACCTTGCCTGGCTGAGAAAAGCAGCAAAATACCAGCTTGTCGGTTTCTGTTAACATCCTAGCCCTGGCTAGCCTCTTTGCCTAGATGTTCGAGCAAATTTGGGATATCTAGCTCTAAAGAGAGACATCCTGTACTCATGGTAGATGATAAAGAAAAGAACATGAAATGTCTCACCTTCTTCTTGATGCTTCCAGAGACAGTAAAGAACAGGTCCAAGAAAGGTTCAAAGAAAGCAAACAGCAGCAACAGCGGCGGCGGCGGCGGTGGCGGCGGCGGCGGCAGCAGTGGCAGTAAGTTGCCCCCAGTTTGTTATGAAATAATTACCTTGAAGACTAAAAAGAAGAAAAAGATGGCTGCTGATATATTCCCCCGCAAGAAACCAGCCAGCTCCAGCAGCACCACTGTCCAGCAGCACCACCAGCACAATCTCTGTAACAACAACCTCATCCCGGCCCCCAACTGGCAGGGTCTTTATCCCACCATCAGAGAAAGGTAAGTGCCCCCGGCCAGTATTTACTTTCAAAGTTTGTCAGTCAGTGCTGAAGTTTCTTTTTGCGTGACCTTTAATGCATTTGAATGTGAATCTCTGTTTCCTCTTTTCCCAGAAGCTTTACTGGTAATGGAAAGCCACCTTGTATCTTTTCCAAAACAGTCCAGCTGTTTTCCTCTTAGATAAAAAATATTTTTGCAAGCTGTAACGTTTAAGCGGCAAGGTTGTGTCTCTGGAGCACAGAAGAGAAACCCTTCATTTGTCCTAAGCCTTGTGAAAGTTTGGCTAACTTTTAAAACTTTACTATTTCCCGTGTGTCTGCAGTGATTTCAGACAGTTGTGTAGTTGGACCCTTTATTTGCTCTGTCGCTGTGAAGTCACTGAACTGTTGTTGCTTAGCTTGAATAGCTTCTTTAAGTTTTGCATGTTGGGGAAGGGGGTGGTAAGAATACAGGCTGCTGTGAATTAATGAATTGCCTCTGTTTGTAGAAATGCGGTAATGTTCAATAATGACTTGATGGCAGATGTCCATTTTGTGGTTGGGCCACCAGGTGGGACTCAGCGGTTGCCAGGACACAAAGTAAGCAACAGCTGCATTACGGGTTTAGTCTTGAGATTTATATAGAGGGACCCTCTCAGCCCGGAGCTTGGTGTGGGCAGCTTGCCGATGGCAGGCAGTGCATGTTTCACCGGATTACAGAGAAAGCAGACCCTTTCTAAGGGCTTTGGCCACACTTAATTTTGTCTTTGTTTCCTTCTACACGCTTGTATATATCACACAGAAACATGCCCTCTTCACTCCCCAGTGATAGGAAGCATTGTAACAGGTTTGGAAAGTCCACTGTTTACTGTTCTTAAAGAAATCAGATAAATAAGCTTTGGTTTACTTATATCACAGTGGGGCGTGTACATTAATGTTAAAGCTTAGTGATATTGATAGAGATCATGTCTTATGTGACAATCTTATGCTCCCCTGTCAGGGTACACTGTACCCTGGCTGTCTCAAAGAAACAGGTTAGGTACTTTACATCCCCCTACCCCTGATTTGCTAGTTGTTTTTCGGGATCGACTTGCTGAAAATGCTTTCAGTTTAGTGCGTGAAATGAGATTTCCCTTTCTCCACAGTACGTCTTAGCTGTTGGGAGCTCAGTGTTCCATGCAATGTTTTATGGAGAACTTGCTGAGGACAAAGATGAAATCCGAATACCAGACGTCGAACCTGCTGCTTTCCTCGCCATGCTGAAGTAAGCATTGTTTGTGTGTTTGGAAAGAGTTCGCTTGTGCTGTATTTGTGCTCTGCTGGCTTCAAAGTCAGATGTAAGTTCTGTGTAAGAGGAAAGATTCTAAAGAGAGAGGGTGCTGCTTGCCTTGTAAATGGTTTTGGAGGAAATTACTCTTTATCTTTCTTTGGAAGTCGTATGGAATGTTGCAGGCATTTAGTCGTGTCTTAGCCTAGAGCCTAGGGGCAAATAGCTTATGTGGTGAGCTGCTTTTTAGCGACATTTCAGAAGAAAAATAGCTTTCTTGTATAGGTGTTATTTAATAGGCGTGTTCTCCTGAAAGCAATGTGTGTTAAGAAGGCTTCAGAGAAATGCCCCTTCACTTCACAATTGTAGAAATTATGTACCTTGTTTAGTTAGCAACACTGGGAAGACCCGTGTCTTCTGAGTTGTCTCGTGCCGCCAGAAGTGGAACTTACCTGATCTTTGCCCACATATATTTCACTCACAAAATTGGACATGCTTATGGTGATGAAGAGATTTTTTTAATGGTACTTTCCTTTAGATTTATGTAAGCAGTCTTCAATTAGTAATATAGACGTATAAATGGATTAGAGAGGCTAAAAAGTTTCATATCTTATAGGTCCTTTGCCGACTCTGCTGCATGTTAATCAGGTACCAATGCCTGATGCTAGACAATGGGATAGTCTACCACGTGATTAAGTCCAGTTACTGTAAGCTGTATTTAGAAGGTTTTTCTTAAACTGTATTTTCAACACTAACCTAGGGGTTCAAGGTTATCTGCTGGTCTAGGGATTTAAGTTCACTGAAATAAATTAAATAAAAAAAAAACTTTTTGAAGAAAAACTGCCCAGTGGGTCAACCAGTTTGACAATATTCTCACAAATTGTTAAAACAATTATTATTTACTGCTTACTGAAAAATAAGTTATAGTCAGTTCTAAAGTTTGTAAGTATTTAATGCCTTGTTCCTGTTATAGCTTTGAAATCTGATTGAACTAGAACTTTCCCAGTGGGAAACAGGGGGATTAAAGGCAAGTGAGCATGTGAAGTACCATAACATTAACTGCTTCATCACTTTTGAACCTGCAGAATCCATTAGTACAATCATCCAGAAACCTTTCACCTGCTCGAATCCTTGCCCTTCATCACTGCATGTGAAGCCAGCTCTATGTATGTGACAGTGCCATCTGTTGTCGAGTGGAATGCCACCCTAGTTAACATTTTGGCCTCATTGAAGTCAAATAAGAGTGTTGTATCCTAGACACGTGCACAGTCAGGAACATGAGCAAGAATGGCAGAAAGTTACATCCTTCCCAAGTCATTTAACTTATCACTTGCCAAGTGTCTTCCCTTATAGTTGTATTGCCTAGAGCATACTAGTACAGTTTTTTAAAATGATCCATGGAATCAAGTGGAGTGGTAAGAATAGACTGCAGTGAGGTTCCATTTGCCTTGCTGCTGTGCTGTAGTTGAGGAAGGGACTGAGGTTTCTTCCTCCTGCATCCTGGGTGAGTAGCTGTCCATTGAGAAAAGGAGTGTTAGCTCTCAGGAGTTCCAGGGTGAGACTACAAATCCAGCCCATGTTCTGGATGCTTCCCTAGTCCTAGCCTCTGGGCAAAGTGCAACTGTACTACAGCTGTGTTGCTGAGTGGTCTTGCCAGTGTAACCGGCTTAGCCTATTAGAGGAGTGTTTCCTGGAAGCAGAAGGCCCTTCTGTGTGTGACTGTGGAAACTTTGGCTTGCATGTGTGTTTACATCTTTTTCTTGCAAAAGCTATTCTTGATTTCTTAACTTAGGTATGTTTTACAAACAAGGAATAAAATAACTATAAAAAATCAGATAAAGTACTCTGTGCTTTAGCTGGAAAAGTTGAAAGGATAAATTTTCTCAGTGCTGTTCACTAGTAGAGTTCTCATTGGCTATTCTTTTGTCCTGTAATATAAGATAGCAGGTGGTTTCCACCTTTACATACTGTTTGGAGAAATTGCCACCATCCTGTAAACACCATGAAGTATTTCATCTCCTAAGATAGGTACAGCTCACAGAAGCTCAGAATCAATGTGCATTTAAGCTCTTTGCTTTGTCTTTTAATAGATGCATGTGAAAATAATGTACTCTTCAGTTCTGAAAGTAGGAGGAATATGTGGGGGACACATACAAGTTTAGAAATTTAGAACTCAAAAGATTTTGTGAAGTTAACTGAAAAGGTAGTGTTGAAGTTTGAATTTGATGATTTACTGAACTTGGAACCACTTCAGAAATATTTAATATCAGGTTTTATTTTACATTTTAAAAAAGTCCAAAATCATTAAAATGTAATTTTTGACCTTAATGTCAGAAGACATTTGAATGTGCAGAAACTAATTGAAATAAAGCGGTGTGCTACACTTTAAACATTGGTGGGGCTGAAGAGGGAGCTTGCAGGTTAAGAGTGCTGCTCTTGCAGGGGACCAGAGTTTGGGTTCTAGACCCTATCAGATAGCTCACTGTAACTCCAGTTTCAGGGGATCCGGTGCCCTCTTCTGGTCTCCCGAAGTATTCAGGTGCACAAATATACACACGTGCACACACATAAATATATCATAAATACTGTTTTAAACTGTGGGATTGGGAATGTCAATGCTTTAACTTAATAGAGTATAATAGAATTTTGCTGTGTTTTCATAATCTTATCTCTGATAAACAATCATCTTCTAGATAATTGCAGTGTGTCCTGTTTTGTTGAAAATGGACTGAAAATGTATAGGATAGAGGATGAATGATAACACAGTTAATCCCTTTAATTATATAAGCTTACTGCTGAGCTGAAATATTAGCACCTCATGAATATATTTCAGATGTTTTTCTAACATGTTTGTAGTAACTGTCACATGAAATTATATTCTTGGACAGGCTTGAAGGCAGTGGCATCCTTCCTTGCTGCACATGCTCATTTTGTGGAAATCCTCTTACATGTTGGATGCTTTCTTTCAGATACATCTATTGTGATGAAATTGACTTGGCTGCGGACACAGTGCTGGCCACGCTGTATGCTGCCAAAAAGTACATAGTTCCTCACCTTGCCAGAGCCTGTGTCAATTTCCTGGAGACCAGCCTGAGCGCCAAGAACGCCTGTGTGCTCCTGTCTCAGAGCTGCCTGTTTGAGGAGCCGGACCTCACACAGCGTTGCTGGGAGGTGATTGATGCTCAAGCCGAGCTAGCACTCAAGTCCGAGGGGTTCTGTGACATCGACTTCCAGACGCTGGAAAGTATCCTACGCAGGGAAACGCTGAATGCCAAAGAAATAGTGGTTTTTGAGGCAGCCCTGAACTGGGCTGAAGTAGAATGCCAGCGGCAGGATCTGGCCTTGAGCATTGAAAATAAGCGTAAGGTCCTAGGAAAGGCCCTGTACTTGATCCGCATCCCCACCATGGCCCTGGATGACTTTGCAAATGGTGCTGCGCAGTCTGGGGTATTAACTCTCAACGAGACTAATGACATCTTCCTCTGGTACACTGCGTCCAAAAAACCAGAACTGCAGTTTGTGAGTAAAGCCCGAAAGGGCCTGGTCCCCCAGCGCTGTCACCGGTTCCAGTCATGTGCCTATCGGAGCAACCAGTGGCGCTACCGGGGGCGCTGTGACAGCATCCAGTTTGCAGTTGATAAGAGGGTGTTCATCGCAGGCTTTGGGCTGTACGGCTCCAGCTGTGGCTCTGCAGAGTACAGTGCCAAGATTGAACTCAAACGGCAGGGCGTTGTCCTGGGCCAGAACTTGAGCAAGTACTTTTCAGACGGATCCAGCAATACCTTCCCTGTGTGGTTTGAATATCCGGTGCAGATTGAGCCAGACACCTTCTATACAGCCAGTGTGGTGCTGGATGGCAATGAACTCAGCTACTTTGGACAAGAAGGCATGACCGAAGTTCAGTGTGGCAAGGTGACTGTCCAATTTCAGTGCTCCTCGGATAGCACCAATGGCACTGGGGTACAGGGAGGGCAGATCCCAGAACTCATATTCTATGCTTAAACCTTCCTTTGCTTACGCATCATGAGGCACCCACATGGGCCATCCTTGCCTGACGCTTAGCTCGTCTCCAGATATGTGGTCAGCACAGGTAATTTGTAATGAATGAAGCAGTAGGCAGTTTCTAATGTCTTTGAACCTTTTAATTATGTACAGGCTAAAATGCAACATTCCGCTTTTAACTATATGCTTAGAAGAGCCAAGTTCTTACTCAGGCTTTGTGGTTTTAGAGTTGCGTCTGTATGCCTAGGGAGATCATGTGCTTTTCCAAGTGCCCACCAACCTCCCTCTTTTGTACCTCTGAAGAAGATTTTGAATCGACTTGAATTTCCTTTGATGAATGGAAGTATGTATCCTAAAGTAATATCAAGTTATTTTTAAACGGAACCCCTCCTTTCCTCTCAAAATAAATAAAAACAAAAAACAGGTGAACCTCAGTGTACAATTTTGAAAGAATATTTGCTTTGTAAAAAGTAAACTTAGAAAGTCAACAGTAGGCCAGTCATCATGTTTGACTCTCTTCTTTTACATTTGTTGCTTCTGGGCCTTGCTTTTATATTCTTTGTATCTTAAGTTCATACCTGTGTTTCCTACTAAACAACTCACACTGTGGTGTAAGGAATTGGATGTTTGTTTAGGCCACAACTTCTGCTACAAAGCAGACTCACGTTCTTTCAGTTTAGAAGACAAGATACGAGAGTGCAGATACTTCTTTCAGAATTGGTGAAGTTAGAAAATTTTATTGTCAATAGAAAAAAAGTTGCAAACCTGCTAATTTATACTACAACAGGTAAAAGGGAAGCCTGAAAATGCCCTATACAATGAGTCGTTCAATTTATCAGTGAGAAGCATACAGTTTGGAAAAGCCACTCTTGCTGGTAGTTTTGGACACCCCCCCCCCACCCTTTCTCTCTCTCTCTCTCTCTCTCTCTCTCTCTCTCTCTCTCTCTCTCTCTCGGCTTGTTCATACCTCACGACGCTCGTCCTGTGTTCGGGCCCCCCCCCCCCCCGTCCCTCCCCTGTTAGAAGAGGAACAAACAGTGGAGGTATGGAGTAATGGTAGCACTACTTGTCAATGTGATAACGTACTTTTTATGCTTTTTTTTTTTAAATTGAAACATTCTTTATCTGATCTTTGACCATAGACGATCTTATTTGTTGATTATGAACAAGTTTCTGGACTGCTAGAACCTGGCCTCTGGCCATCTTAAAGTGCCAATATATGCCTGCAGGGTTTTTGAAAAATGGTTCGGAGTGACACTGGGTTATACCGAGTATTCACCTCATCAGCATCACATGCAGCTCATTTGTCCATGGTAGCATAAGCAAAGAGGGAAAAGCTCACAGACAACTTCTCCTTCCATGACGGCTCGTGTTGGCTTAGTGCCTGTGACCCTGGTAGTGTCCAGTGTGGTCACTTGAAACTGAAATATCCATGTGTTTCTGGGCAGCTTTTCTGCCCAGTGTGATCCTGAGATGGCTCCCCACCACCCAGAGTGTGGTCCCTGGCCGCCTCCTTCTCCTGCTCTGTAAGCCCAAGTTGGCTTCCCTGGAGCAGGGGCTAGTCCTGGGGTGTGTGTCTGTGTGCACAATATGCGCATGAGAGAGTGCTTGCCAACTCAGGAACTGCCTCCTCCCTGCCTGGCTACTGGTGGGTGTGTCAGAAAGGCCTCCCACCCCCCTGCTGGTGCCAGCAAGGCCCACTGAGTGACTGCTTCCACTCACTGTGCTTCTGGGCCACTTCTTCCCCTACAGATATGGGCTTGTGGCCTTTGGCCAGCATCCCTGGTGGAGGAGAGCACTGGATTATGGGAAATGTTTTAATCATTTTGCCAATACTTACATCTGTTAACATAGGTGACCAAAAGCTCTTATTAGTGACTAGAACAACTTTAAAAATAATCTCTCAATTGCTTCTTAATAAAGAAGATGACAGGTTGTAGTTTTGGCAAAGCATACATAAAATAAAGGTACATTGTCAATTAAAATTACTTCTACAAAGGCTTTTATTTTAAAATTATGGTTAAACATTTCAGTAACTCATAGCTACCATACAAATTGGTAAGCCTGACTAGAAGGCACTTCCTTTTAAGCCAGAGGAGAAGGAATTTTGTTTAGCACTGATTGAGTCCTGTCAGATAGTCGGGGTGGGTGTGATAGCCTTAAAGGGGCAGCATCCACCCCCTACTCATTCTTATTGTGACTTAGCTGCCCTCTATGTGGCTAGGCAAGTGCAGTTCACTGAGGATAGGATAACATAACTTTATATTAATTATTACTATATTTTAAAAAAAGATACACCCCCTTTCTGATTGGCCTATGCCAAGAACTATGGGTAAGATTGGAAAGCTGTACCTAAAATAAGAAATTTTATGTTCTGAACCTATTCTATCTGCATTTTCAGCAAAACAAAAGATAATGTGCTTGCTTTGGTTTCCTTTGGTAGTTTTGAACTTTGTAGTTTGTAAGAATAGAAACCATTGTTCTGACAGGGCTGACAGCTCTAGTGTATAAACACAACTTTATTAAGCAGAAAACGCTGTAGATGCTTTTCCCAGCATACCTGGCAATCTTCATCATTGTTCATACTGGGGATAAGGGTAACTAGGCTAGCAGTTCTAATGCAACATTCTTAATCTTATCGTAAGATAGTATTTAAGTAAATGGTCTCATTTCTACATAATTATTGCACTGAACTGTTTTTTTTTTTTTAAGGTGTTTAAATAAGCTCAGCTAATTCAGTACACTGTAGGCAACTATGCATCAGTGTGCTTGACTTTAGCAGCTTACAGCATTATTTATGAAGGAAAATATATAAATATGAAGTACCTCATGTTGAATGTTATTGTACTGTATTTTTAATGTAACAGTGCAGATCTTGTTAGACACATGAATGTGTAATCATGTTAAATGCAAATAAAATAAAACTGGTTCATAGACTTGCTTTCTTAGCATTTTTGTTGCTCCCTTGAAATAGTAACAAGTTAATTCTGTCACTTTTGGTGCCACTGCGTTTTAGAATGATGATTTCACAGGAGCATTTATTTGTGAAGTATTCAGTATCTTTGATTCCTAAAGAAGGTGAAATTTGAGGTAAAAGCCTAAGAGAACAATGAATATGTTAATCATTTGCATTGTTCAAAGTCTGACTGTTCACTTAATGAGAGTGAGTGAATGGATGCATTTATATTCCTGTTATGGAATTTGTGGTTGGCTGGCATTCCAAGCTATAGTTGCCATAGTTGCTTAAATGTCTGGATCTCCCTGTACTAAGTGGATGTTGTACTGAACAGCATCTGGCTTCTAATGGGATCTGTATTGCTGTTTCCCAAGGTCTTAATTGGACCCAGAAATAAAATAAACTACCAATATAACAACTACACTAAAATTCTTATTTGGCAGAATTTTAGTGTAGATGTTATATAATCAGTTCATTTCCCATTCTGTTCCCAGTGTTACTACTTCTTGGTCTTTTGGATAGCAATCAGATGTATCTCTCTGTCACGTACATATTGCACATGACATACTCATGTACTCATTTATAATTAGGTATACATAGTTATTCATACATACATGATTTTTCTCTGCACCTCTCCGGTACTTCTCTACTAGACTTCATTGTGAATGCTTTATATGTCTCTAGCCACTTCACCTATCCAGGTTCAGACTCTACTGTTTGCTTGCTCAAAGGATTTTTAGAATTACTCCTAAGCTTGAGAACTGGAATCTCCTACCCCTGTCCTCATCAGCTTAACCACAGTTACAACCTGAATTGCAAAGATCTTTAATCCACCGAAGTCTCAGCTTGTGTATCTTCTTGGCTTCTATTTAAAGTTAATCCGCATGTTTGTTTTCATTATCCCAAGACAGTTGGGAATGATCCAACTCCATTGTTGGGACCAAAGATTAACATGTCACTGAAATTATACCTTTCTGGTTGACTGGCTTGCCTGGGAAGACTGTGGACCAAAACTTGAGAGAAAACTGGAAAGTAGAAACTAACTGGGATAATATGTAGGGGGCCCAAAGAAGTAAGTGAGCTGAAAGTATGTGTTGAGTCTTGGAGAAGCTTCAGTAGAATTTCCAGGTGATACATTCCAACATTTTGTCCACAGTAAGTGCCTTCCTCTTACTAACTAACCAGTTGTTTTTCTTGTTCTAAACTTTACCCTCTACATTTTAGAACATATATTCCAATAAAACCACTTCTGGAGAATTTTCGTTCAAAATAGAGTTTATGCATTCATGTCCATAACATTGGTGGGTGGAAAGTTTCCCAGTTGAGAATTTGACATGCTCAGGTGAAATGAAATGTTTATAAAAATGGATAGATGCCACTGAGGATGTCACAATGATGAGCATTCAAGCCTGGCTGCCATTGTCTGCCTTCTGAGGAACGTTTGGCAACAGTTTGTTCATGTCAACCTTTCTCCTCGGTTGTCTTCTCTAACCCTTTCTAGGGCAGTAGAGGTGGTTTCCATTCTGCAGGCTCTGTCCTTGTGGTTACTGTTTAGTTGCCCATCTACTGAAATGTCCATTGGAAAGCATGTTTGCTAGCAGATACTGTTTTATACTCTTCATGTCTATAAAGCCCCTAACCTCAAGATAAGTCCAACAGCTGTGCCACATTTGCATTTTAAGTCCATCTGTAGGACAGTTAGTTACTTATTACACACCTCTTTAAGCTGCTGGTGACAAGCAGAGTAGTTGTATGTTAAAGGTTTCTGTGAGGCAGTCTTTCTTTACTAAGGCCATAGCAGTATAAAAAGTTGCTCAAATAAGGACATACTTTGGTTTTTATTACTTTGGGAGCAGTTTTATATTTAATAGACTGTTTCTTTTATGCCCATTATTTCCTTTGTTACTATAGAAGAGTGAGATTATGCAAGAAAAAAGCTAATAAAAAATAAGTCCTATGTGAGTGACCTTATTAATTTTAACATGACATTTTGTGTGAAACTAGAATAATCTGAGATGTTTTGGTATGTGGCAATCTTCACTAGGGCTATACAATTTGCATTTTCTTCCCTATAGAAGAATGGTAATGACTATTTAAAAGAACATGAGTAATATTTTAAAGCTTGAAGTAGAGAGTACCACCTTCTGTTATACTGTAGAATGCATGAAAATGTTCTTTTGAGACGTTCTGTGCATCTTAGGGAATTCTCATTTTAGTGCTTCCCAAACTGTAAACTTTAAATTACTTTAGCGTCTCTATAGTGTTGAAACTGCATGAACCCTTAACTAATTCAAAATTGAAAGTTGTCATTGATGTCTATTCTTTTTTTTTTTTTGGTTTTTCGAGACAGGGTTTCTCTGTGTAGCTTTGCGCCTTTCCTGGAGCTCACTTGGTAGCCCAGGCTGGCCTCGAACTCACAGAGATCCGCCTGCCTCTGCCTCCCGAGTGCTGGGATTAAAGGCGTGCGCCACCAACGCCCGGCAGATGTTTATTCTTAAAGAAAAATTTCATTTCTTTTTTAAGAAATTTTTTATTCATTTTACATACCAATCCCAGATCCCCCTCTCTTCCCTCATCTCTCTACCTCTAACCCACCCCCCCATTATCTCCTCTAAAAAAGGTAAGGCTTCACATAGGGAGTCAGCAGAGCCTGGTACATTCAGTAGAGGCAGGACCAAGCCCCTCCCGTTGCATGTAGATAGTAGTGGACTGGAGATCAATGTCTTTCTGGCTCCAACATGACCCAGAAGGTTTGTTTAATGAGTCATTCAGAGGATTAACCCACTGCTCATTCATTCATTGATCTTTTATTGGTGCTTTGCTTCATCACAGGCATTCAGAGGTGCAGGGAGGCAGGCAAGGAAGATGTATGCTCTAGTCATGGGAGAATGTGGTCAAGGAAAAGGATGCTCTAATGTTAGGTACAGAAGAATCATAGGTGACTCAGTCCCATTCCCCAGAAGTTCTGAGGTAGGTCTTAAATGGAACCTGAGTGACAGGCTTCCTCGTGATGTCAGTCCTGCTGTTTGCAGATCACACCAAGTACCACTGACCCAGAAAGAGTAGAGGAGGGGCTTTGTGAGAGATAGGAGAGGAAGACTGGAGCTTCTGGCAGATCATTAGCAACATCAGCTTCAATATGGAAGAGGAAATAATTGCAGACATAAATGGGCAAATCATAGTATGGAGCCCCGAAGAAGATCCCAGAACAAATACATTGAGACATCCCAATGTGGCCACAGTAAAGGGTCCATGTAGAATGAAGCCACATCCTGTGTGCTGGGTTTGGAATAAGACACTGACTTAGCAGGAGCAGGAAGCAAGCATTCCATGTATCAGCCATTTATCCGGCTTTTAGACACAAAATAAGGCAGAGATTTCAAAACAGACAAGACAAATTTGTATTTTAGGCACTGAACTCTGGGCAGGATAGACTGGATCAGGCTGGAGGCCAGGAGAACGTTGGATTGGGAGAATAATGTACATGAAGACTAAAGCAGCTAGGAAATGGTTAAGAGGATGCAGATTTTAGAAGTGTAGAGACGAGATCCCCAGGGTATGGTTGAGTTTTGGAATACCCCATTATAAAAGGACTTACCAAAAATGGTAAAACCTCTTGCCTTACTGTTTATTCCTGAGTTTTGCCTGAATTAAGTAGTTGTGTTACAGAAACCCTTCAAGATTACATTCTTTAAAAAAATAAGCTAAAATAAAATGTAGACATGGTGTAGTGGCTATCAGCTTGGAGCTGGACTCCCATCTACTTTTAAACCTTGGCTCAATCTGCATGTGACCTGAAGCAAGTTGCTCTACCTCTGAACCTCCCATCTCTCTAGGAAAGTGGTGAAAATGCCTTCCTAGAAGAGTTAGGTGATGACAATTAATATTCGAAAGCGCCTGTGATGGTGCTTGGTGAACAGAAAATGCACCTATAAGTGCTCAGTGAAACCAGAGATGGAGAGTCACAAAGTAAACCATAAACATTCCTCACCTATGCATATGCACCTTCATTTTACACATTCTTTTTGCAAGTTGTCAATGTAGACAGTTGGAAAAGGCCCTGGTGCTGTTCTTTTAAATCCTCACATTCAGTGGCCATCTAGATTGTAAAGCTACAAAGGCCTGTATTGTTGAGGAATTCTCATACTTTAATTAGATTTCTAATAAGAGCTTTAATTTTATCATGATAATGAGATACAGAAATGATTTATTATGGTGTGGATGTTTCTGGCACATCAGATGCCTACTCTGCTAGGGTTTTTCATGACTGTAAAAGCTGTAGGAGGGTGCAATACAGGATTCTTCAGACATTGTTTCAACAGAAGTCTATTTTGAAGGT
Organism: Peromyscus aztecus; assembly: GCA_902168405.1. Classification (NCBI taxonomy): domain Eukaryota; kingdom Metazoa; phylum Chordata; class Mammalia; order Rodentia; family Cricetidae; genus Peromyscus; species Peromyscus aztecus. Next base: position 34,200 of record CABHPQ010167514.1, read on the forward strand.
TTTAAGAAATTCTGTTTTATTAATTTCAATGTTAAAGTAACCTCTTATTGTACGGTGGTCTTAGGTGATTTAGGATTGAATGCCTGCAAATACTTTGTCATTAAAACTAGCTGTAGCATTGAAATTGTTCCCGTTGTTGGCAGTACGTTTGACCTTTACTGTGAGTGATGTGAATTGGACGGGGAATTTTTTTTGTTTTGTTTTTTTGTTTTGTTTTTCAAGACAGGGTTTCTCTGTGTAGCTTTGCGCCTTTCCTGGAACTCCCTCTCTAGACCAGGCTGGCCTCGAACTCACAGGGATCGGCCTGCCTCTGCCTCCCGAGTGCTGGGATTAAAGGCGTGCGCCACCACCACCCGGCAGGACAGGGAATGTTTGAATGGTGCATTCCAGTTATTTAAGTAAGCACTGGTGTTTCAGTAGTACTGGTGCTTCTGGCCTGGCCCCACAGTTGTTGGCAATCACCTCTGCCTTGCCTGGGAGTGCCTCCATCCTTCTGCATCTCACCTGGCCCTCCAGCCAGGGTCAGGACCTTTTTCCCAGGGCCACTAACATCTAGAAGTGAATCCCCCTCCTGTTGTTCCTTGAGGATTAGATTCTCTGCTCTCTTGTAGAAGAACTCTCTGAGGAATTCATTCTCCAGAGATTGACATTTAGGCAGTGGAAAGAAGGTATCTGATTTAGAGGGTTCTGAGAGGTGTGGTTAGAATTCCAAAGCTCATGACAAGTTGAGAGCCCCCAGTGTGGCCTGCTTGTGCTGAGGCAGCTCTGCTTTATTTTCTCATCCTCCTACAGCCCACCACCCCAGATTATTCTCATGGCTCAAGAAAATGACCCACGACAGACAGCAGGAAACATGCCTCATCTCTCAAGACTTGGGCTCACAACTTGTACATCATCACTTCTACCGCATTCCATTGGTCAAAGCTGGTTACAAGGCCATTGAGATGCTTGTGGGGAATTAAGTGCCCTACCCCTTACTGAGGAATGCGTCAGAGTCACAAGACCAGGGTTGTGGATTAAGAACAGGCTGATTTGTTGGGCCATGGGGATAGTCAGCATTTGACCTAGGTCTTAAAGAAACCTATCAATGGATTCTGTGATCCTTCTGATCCCATAACAAGTAGAACTACTTACACAGACATTATTTGCACTAAAATTTTCAGTAGTCATGAAGAACTGATAGGGGAAAGGTAAAGTTTCCACCAAACTCATGGAACCAGTTCCCCAAACACCAGTGTGGCATGTTTTCCTCTCCAGGTGGCTAGTTGGCTGTGCTAAGAAGAGACCCTTCTCAGTCCTTGCCCTCCAGGTGAAGTTTTTCATCACAGTCAGATCCCTGTTTCACCTGAAGTCAATGCACACCTTAGAGGTATTATTTTTTTCTAGTCACAACTTCACTTTCAACTGTGGCCCTGTTGATCTCACTGTTCAGTCTTATTCAAGAAGCCAGACCCTAGCAAAGCAAGGCATTGTGAAGACAAATAGGAGTTCTGTTGTGTTTCTCCATCCATCTTTATTTATAGCATTGTTCCCTGAAGACTGTAGATGTTCCCTGGTCTTCATCCAGGTGCAGGATGATGGGGACACTCTGAGTTCTGACTCAGAGTCAGAAGGAAAGGTGTGGTACTTCGGTCTAACAGCCCACCCAGTCATTGCCGTAAGAGGGAATGGGTAAAGGCTTGGTGTGGGGAGGGAGAAGTTAGGGACTCTAGTTACCAAGAAACCTTCAATGGCTGCTTCCCTGGGGCTTCTTGTATTCATTAATTGATTTTCTCAGGATGCCCTGCCTGACCCACAGTGTCTAACATGGAAAGCTCAGTGGGTGGGTGTTTAGGGTCATATTCAACACCAAAATAGAACAATGGTGGTAGAATTAATATTTGTTCCCATTTAATTAGTGCTGTTCCTCTTTGTCAGAAGTCCATGGCTGTAGGTGTTATTTAGGTTGGTAATGGCATTTCGTATGAAGGAGAGCCACATAGTCAGTAGCTTCCTAAAGTTATTCACTGGTGACAGAGAACCTGGGGCTGCAGCTGAACACCTTCCAGGTTGAACCTCTTCCTAGTTGTAGAATGTTAATGCCCCCATCTCCTTTTTCCCTCCGTGTTCTCTACACAGGAAGAAAATGTTTCCTCATAAAGACAATGCCCCAAGAAAGTCTAGTCAAGCAGAGGGAGCTACATCTATTCTCATATATATATATTATTTATTTATTTGTTTATTTGTTTGTTTGTTTGTTTGTTTATTTAAAGGCAGGGTCTCACTATGTAACTCTGGTTGTCCTGGAACTCACTATACAGACCAACCTGCCTCTGCCTTCTGAATGCTGGGATTAAAGGCATGTACTCTTACACCAGTCTCTAATGGGTATTCTAATATTCCAATATACAAATTAATTAGATATGCAAGAAAACTAGTTAAGTGTGATTTATTTGTTTGTTGAGCCATAGTAGGTTTTCTCACCATTCCTTAATGTTCCATTTTGGAGGCAGGGTGTGTATAAAAACAGTACAAGTGAACTAAGCTCTTCTGCAGAGCTCCAAAGAAATGCCCACTTTTCCAGGTGAGCAATGACTAGTTCCATATATTCAAATCATCCAAATAAGCAAATGTCTTTGGCCTCTGATGCAGCAAAGTTCCAAAAATGAGAAGGTCTGCCTCCAGGATACTAACACAAAGTGTACATCAGAAAAAGTGGGGAAGTAACCGAAAAATGGAAGGGGAAAAGAGATCAGATGACAGGGCACACAGTTTCCTCCAAGGTGAGAGGCCTTCGGAAGCATGAAAGAAAAGACTCGGCTTGCTTTTGGGGCAGGGAGGGTATGGCATAGAGCCCTGCTTTGAAGGTTAGCAGAAGTGCCGCTATTAGGTCTTCTTGCCCTGGCACCCAAACCCTGTACAGGTTTTTTTTGTGGGTTTGCCAAGCCTTTTGCTTAGAGTGCTCTGAATGACCTGTTCAGGACTTGATTGGTGTTTTTCATCTTCTGGGCTTCCAAAGGGAAGTCTAAAGTGCCAGTCAAGCAAGAAATCAGGCCATTTCTGACAGGTTCCAACAGAACACTGCCCCGAAGACATGCTGAGGCTGAAAAGGTACGTGAGCTTCACCAGGTATGATGTTCACCAGGAAGAGCCAGGTCCTGCTCCTGACAGCCTCAAATGAACCCCGAGGCCAAAAGATACTTGAAATATCTTACTGCTTGCACACACTCTACCCTGGGCTGAGTGAAGTCAGCCTCACGTAGGAAGCCAGAGGTCCTTTTGTGTCCCCACATCTTCTATCATAACTTTTCTTCTTGCCCTCAATGATTTTGTCTCAAGCCACCTCTGACGTCCCGCTCTAATTCTTGAACTTGGCCAGCCAATGCCACATCCTGCTTGACCCTCACCTCACTCATCAGCAAAGATTCAAGATGAGGGAAACTTCTTGTAGAAAAGCATTAGTATCTTTCTCAAAACCAAGTGACCACTTCAAGACATAGAAGAATATGAAAGGGTCATGTTGGTGGTAAAGATTATGGTGACCCTGTGGTACAGTGCTAGAAATTAGGGTGTAGGATTGTGAATGTCACCAGATTCCTACCAAATGGCTTCTTAGAGCTTAAATAGAATGGGTTAGTTTCTGGGTTCTGTCATATGGCTTCTGTTTACACAGGGGACAGGTAGTCTCCCAGTCTCCTGCCTTAGTGCCCTGGTTAGGCAGACATATCACTGTGTGTGGCCAGAACACAGTCCCTCATTGGTCATTATTCGGGGTTGTCTTGTCAACATCATGCCTGATTGTGAATAGCTCTCAGAATCATTTGGAAAGCCATTTGAGCATTTCCTGCTGCCCTGTCATTTGTGCTGTCCCCAGAAGTGTATGTTAAATAGGTGTCACCGTTCCCATTTCTTCCCCAAGCACTTTCTTTTCTGGTTAACGATGAAAATATTTGTACAGTCATCGGTGGACCATAGTAACCAACATGAATCGTGAAACCAGTAACTGGGACGGATGCTTTTATTATCTAGCGTTGTCCGTCAAGAGAACACACTTCCATCATTCAGGATGAGAGAACCATGCATCTCCTTCAGGTAGCAACACCAAGGACATGGATACACAAATAAAAAGTAAGAGATGCACTCCCTGGTTTCTTCCAGTGCAGAGAAAGATGCTTCCCAAGCCCAGATGAAAGCAAAGATTTATAGGCTGAACTTCCCAAAGAGGATATGGACATCATTGTAAAATCTATCATTGTGTGTTTGGAAATTTCCATTCAAAAATTACTTAAAACAGATAGGTATAGGACCTCAGAGCTAATAAATAAGATGCAGCTCCCGGGCAGAAGTAACCTAACCCTTACATTTAATTTGTGATTCTAATAGGACCTGCTGTAAACACTTAAGCTGAAGACACAATTGCAGAGTGAACCTGGTTTGTTTTGGACTCTTGTATGGACAAAGGAGCCTCTGTAGTCAACTCTACTGTGGCATTGTGTGACATAGACTAGATTTTCATGAGCCTGAATTTTAAAGGTTAAATAATATATCCTCCTAAATGTATGGATTGATCCTTATGTTCATCTGCTTAAATGAGGGTTCCCAGTTCATAAAGTTCCTAATTAAATAGAGACACATTCTAAATTCTTGATCTTTGTTAATCATATTTAGGAGAAGCCTGGAAGTTTAGATCATGACTTCATTAGGGCATTCACACAGTTCCCCTGATGGCAACATAATCTAATTTTAGCAAATTTTAATTGCAAGTGCAGCAAGGGTTTAGGAGCAATGGAGATGAGTCTCAGATAGTCTGGTTTTTGAATGCAGTGCTCCGTGCCTTCCAGCACAGACTCTATTTAGCCATACCTCACAGTTACAGTGCTCAAGACAGTCATATGAATGCCTGTCTATAAACTATACATGTAAATATTATGAGTTCTAAATTAAGCTTACAAACTATTCTATCAGTTATGTTCTGCTGTCTTAGTCAAGTTAATAAAACTGCTGAGCAAATATACCTTATAATTCTACTTTGATTATTCTTTGTAACAGCCTAGAAGCCAGGTTTCAAATTCTTGGCCCCACAGAGCTCTGTACCGGGGAATGCGGTTAATGGATACTGGACCCATGTACTGAACTCACAACCTTTCTTTTTCCACCCCTGTTTTTATGTAAAATAACAAGATGTCTCTACTTATACATGGTTTCCACTACCCATACATTCAAATTGATTCAGTGTAGCCCAATACCCAAGAATTGTCATTGATATTTATGTGAGAGCATCCTGGTGCCATGGTCTGTGCATAGGAGAAAGGGAACTTGGTGCCATTGTGACCAAGAAAGCTGCATCCACATACTACATGATACAGAGGTTGAAATGTGGGTTCTAGGTGATCATGTTCCCTAATTAAGGGGCTCAGGGGCACCATGCGGAAAATATTGCTACCTCCTCTTTTACTACCCTAAATCAGTGGTTTTTAACCTTCCTAATGTTGTGACCTATTAATACAGTTCCTTGTGTTGTGATGACTCCCAACCATAGAATTATTTCATTGCTACTTTATAACTAATTTTGCTAGTGTTATGATTCGTAACATAAACATCTGATGTGATCTCCAAAGGGGTCACAACCCACAGGTTGAGAACCACTGCTCTAAATGATGGATAGTCCAGCAAGCTTGTGATTGAACTCTGTAACCTTATTCTCTTACTTTATGCCTAATAATTTTTCATGGTTGTATAGCCCTTGTGTGTTTCCCATTCAGTAAATACACATCTTTCTTGGTACCAAGGTATGATGGATAATTTCATTTATCAACTTGACGAGATTAAGGGACACCTAGGTACCTGGTAAAACATTATTTCTAGGTATGTCTGTGAGAGTATTTCTGGAAGATCTTATCATTGAAATAATAGATTGAATGATTAAAAACAAAATAAAAATGAACAAAAAAAGCAACCCTCTACCCATCCTCCCTCACTAATGTGGCTCATTTAATATACTGAAATCTCTAAAAGGAAAAGGGGGAGGAGAAAGGCAAACTATTTCTCTTCTTGAGCTAAGATGCCCAAATTCTTCTGCTCTTGAATATTGAAGCCATGTTCATCCCTACCCCCACTATTCTCATATCTCCACATTGTGCACATGTGGTATTTATACCAAAGCCCCATGTTCTCAGCCTTAAGACCTGGACTGAATTATACCAATGGATTCCTTGGTCTTCAGCTTGCACATGAGTCATTCTAAGACTTTTTGACCACTAATATCACATGATTCGATTTCAATATTAAACCCTTTTGTTCTATTTATCTGAAAAACAGTGTCTAATGCATGGAGATATAGTAGTGGACAAGACAGACAAAAATCCGTTTTTCACAGAACTTACTTTCTAGTAAGAGAGAGAGAGTGATGAATGAGGTGTGACAGTTTTAAACATGATCTTGAATTATTTGCTACTCTGTCAATATGAAGCGGGATCAGTGCCTACTCCTTTGAACTTTGCTGGTTTATAGTATCCAACAGAAGTGATGGTGGTGCACTGTGACTTTAAAGGCTGTATCAAAGGTCATGATCACTCTTGACCTCAGACACTCCTGGAGCTATTAGTGATAACGGGGTAGACAGCTACCGTGAGACCCTTGTGTATCCTAGTGGTCACATGTTGTGTTCTGGTCAGCATACCCAGCTCGATCCATCCTTTAGTGTAGGAAGAAGACATAGAATGGGAGGACAGATTGATAGTGGATCCTCTAGGCCCAGAGGTCTCTGCCCCACCCATTCAAGTTACTTCCTAGCTGTATTATCAGATACAAGGAAACAGAGATCATCACATATCTCCATCCAATACTAATTCATCGAACTGTGAGCAGAATGAAGACATTGCCATTCATGACACAAAGTTTTTTTTTTTTTGACACATTGAATAATAACCCCTACTTTTATGCTGAACTCAGCTTGGTAATTCAAGTTTGTATGTTCAGATGCCTCTTGCTACTTCATTTGAGTGTTCAAATGGTCATCTCCAAAGCTATTTTCATTTTTGAGTGTCCAAAGGGTCAACTCAAAATCTATTTTCTTTCTTTATTTTTTATTTTTATTTTATTTTATTTTATTTTATTTTATTTTTTTGGTTTTTCGAGACAGGGTTTCTCTGTGTAGCTTTGTGCCTTTCCTGGAACTCCCTCTGTAGACCAGGCTGGCCTCGAACTCACAGAGATCTGTCTGCCTCTGCCTCCCGAGTGCTGGGATTAAAGGCATGTGCCACCACCGCCTGGATCTCAAAATCTATTTTCAAGGGAATTATTGGTTAATTCTACCCCTGACCAAACAAAAGAAACCACCACCAATAACAACAGAATGTACCTGCTTCTGTGTAGACTCTAAATAAAGGTCATGACTCCCGATCTAGCTGCAAGACTCTTGTTTTTCATCAATTCCCATATCTAATCTATTAGTAAATCCTTCTGTTTTAGTATTCAAAAGAGATCTCCAATCTGTGCATTTCTCCACCTCCCTGCATTATCCCTAGCCCTCCCTGCGTTATCTCTTAGCTGAAACAACTCTCCAGGTATCCAGACATGCTTTTCATGCAGCACCCAAGAAATGTATGCCAGGATCATCATTTGGTCGGGACAATGCAGTGCAGTGAATGAGTGTACATGTAATTGCTTCATACCTCCCCAGTTCTCTAGTAGTAGCGAATGTTATGCATGGAACTAGAAAAACTAAAAGGGCAAACCTGTGATCAAATACAAAATATATATTTCCAGGAAAAGGAAATGGAGTCATGTGCACACAAATACACACATACACACACACACACAGAGGCAAGTGCACATACACTTGTACAAACATACATGCATACACATATGCACATACAAACATAAATGCACATGCGTATTCAAATGCACATATGTGGATTCATGTGCACATACACACACTTCATTTTAGTGTGTGTTTCCTCTAGGCTTAATATCATGGTGCCATTTTGGTGCTGTAATGACTTACAGGAAACTGTGGTCTGCTGTTATGACAGCAAAATAAGCAATATATAGCAGGTAGCTCTGTATGTGACTATGGAAATGACACTATTGGCATTGCCTTGTGGATGGAGTGAAGGGGAACTAAGCCCATCACCTGGAGACGTAAGTTACCACTCTGTCCTGCCCAGTTATGTATAATCCTAGAGAAATGCTGGGGTGCATAAGAGAGTGAAATTTGGCTGAGTTTGGGATCTGTCAGCAGTGCTGCTGTTTGGGAGTCACCCATGTTTCTGTGAGGAGCCCAGGAGACTCCTTCATTTGCCAGGCTGAACTCAATGAAATTCTTTGTTCTTTCAGCTCTTTCTCTTATTGAGGTGATGTCACAGCCTTGTATGGCTGCAAGGGTCCTGGAACCCTGACTAGGAGCAGTGAGAGACTAAAGAAATAACAGATGTTAAGAAGCCAGAGAAACATGGACACAGAAAAGCTGGGATCAAGTGGACTGGGCTCTCTGATGGAGAAGCCACAAAACCCCCAAACCTCAGGTGTGTGTTTTATACAGTTGACCAGGGAGGTGGGGTTATTGCAAAAATTTGAGGAAGGGGGCAGGATTTACAGTATAAAGCTGGATCAAGGAGGGAGGTCTAGCTAATCTCAGTGGGAGCAGTCTCTGTAGGGGAGCAGTCTCTCTCTGTAGGGGAACAGTCTTTAGGCCTTAAATATCTGCCTGGTTGAGCGGCCTTGAAGAAACAACAGTGGACATTTTCAGCACACACTATCAACATTTGCACTCAGGCTGGAGGAAGGTTTTGGCATGGCCAGCTCCTGTCAACACTACACACACACTCAGGACTTCACACATTCAAGTATTCCTTTTCTTCTCAGAGGGTGAATAGATGCTTTTTTGTTTTTATGTCTTCCTAGGAAAGTTAATCAACAACAACAGCATACAAACACACATGTACACAGACACACACATGCACACACAGAGACACACAGACATGTACATAGACATACAGATACACACAGACAGACACACACACACACTTACACAGACAGACATACACCCGCACATACACGTGTACACAGACACACACATGCACACACAAAGACACACACATAGACACGTACATAGACACACAGACAGACACAGGTGCACACATATATAGACACATACATGCAGACTCACACACACACACAGGTGAGGAAATATTCCTTTCATTTGGCTAGATAGATGGCATTAGAGCTTAGAGAAGAAATTAGGCAGTGACAGAATGAGCCCTTTAGCCATTTGAGGCCTGTTGGGGTGGAGCGCAGCTACCAATGGAGCAGTATCAGCAGAAAGAAGAGCCCACGGAAGGGCTATCCAGAAATAGTCATGTGAACCTGTGAGGCAAGAGAGGCAACTGTTGCTGACTGAGAAGTTACCAAGAACTTAACGTTGAGACAGTGGCTTCTGACAAAGCTAGTGGGTGCCAGAGAGATGGAAGAAAGGGAAGGTCTGAATCCTGTTATTTGCTTGTAGTAGCCACTGGGTCTGGAACTTCAGAACAAGGTGTCAAAGTAGCAGTCCCTGAGAAATAAAACCTAGTAAGGTCTGTCACATATTCAAGTAATACTGGAGACTGATATAGAAGGAAACACAAAGTTCTCATGTTTTACTTGCAGATCTAAATCTACAAGATATTCTAGCAGCCCCCTCTCCCAGATGGCCTGCAGGGGATGATCCCTGTGTCTTTAGATTCATACTGCTATGTGATTTCTGCACAGTGAATGTTCTAACTTGGGAAATTAATAGGCTATCACGTGATAATTATGTGTTACTTTAACAATTGTCAAAAAAGATACCATAACTTGTGCTCTGCATTTTTTGGGGTTATTCACACTTATGGAAAGCCAGCAGCCATCCTCACAAAAGGACTAAGGTAATTTTCCCATGAAAAGATGTAAATAGTGTGTGGAATTGAGACCTCTGCCAAAAGCCAACAAATGCATGAGGGTGTTGGCCAGGCAAGGCATCCAGGAATTGGGAGAGAAGTCAGATTCTCAAAGACACAGTGTAAAACTTTGAAATGCTAATATGTTGGCAAACAGTTTTTAAACTGCTTATTACTGCTCATTTAAAATTAAACCAAAGCAGCAGGTCAGGTTCCTAAACTAACCTCAGAACTTAAGAGTAAACCAACTACAGGAAATTAAACTAGCTGTGCCATCATAACTCAAAGCTGAAGAAAACTGAAAGATAAATTCATGGTGATAAATATATTGCAGACATTCATTTTGAGTTTGTGGCCACATAGAACTCGTAATCCATTGCAAAGTTTAGGCCAATGGTGATAGAATGCATTCGACTATTTCTTCCATGATTGGTTGGAAGAGTGAAGCACAGTTTTCTTGCCCAAGGCTCAGGTCATCCAGGGAAGTATACAATCTTTATGTCCACTTCAATCAAAGGTTCTGGCCACGAAAACTTGTTGCAACCAGCTCTATTTTCTTTTCCTGGTCTAAACTGTCTTACATTCTGTATGATACTAACTTCTTACTATATTTTCCTTTCATTAAAGCTTACTTAACCTGTCTTCTAGTCTATCTCTGACTCTTTATCTGAAAAGGTGCTCTGGGGGCAAGTATCCATAACCTTAGGGTATCTCACTAAATGACCAAGGTGACTTTCTGGTTATCAGGTCACAATGTTTGGTACTAGCATTTGGGTGAGTCATCTTAGAAACAGATCATTCTACCCTAGTCAGACCTTCAGCTGACACCCTGACTACATCTTAATGAGAGACCCCAAAAGAACCTCCCTGCTAAGCCTGATCCAGATTTGTGACCCATATAAATTGTATGGGTTAATAAATGTGTAGTTTTTAAGCCCCTGCACATTAAGGCAATCTGTTGTGAAGTTGGGGACAACCAATACAGACTTTTGTACCCAAAATAAACTCAGACAGAATATGTCCTCTCCCACAGTCTATGGATTCTATATTTTTATTGGTTTAAATCCCACTAGGTTGAGATGACTGAGTTCTTCATGTGACTGTAACAGGCTAGCCTATGCACATAAATATGGTGACAGGAATCTAAGACAGTAAGAGAAAACATGTGCACCCTTTTCAAGTGTGGTAAAGGTAAGGTAAAGATATGCAAGGGCATAGTGCAGGCAATTGTGACACTGTGGGGCCATTGGTGGTGTTACTGCACTTCATAGAGAAATGTTGAGAATGGCAAAACATTTGCTTGATTTCCCCAGTTGTTTAACCCAATATTCCTTATTCTCTTATTTTTAATTTTTAAAATCTATTTATTTTTATGTGTATTCATGTTTTGTCTGCATGGATGTCTATGCACCTCATGTATGAATTGCTTGTAGAGGTTGGAAGAGGGCTTTGGGGCCCCTGGAACTAGAGTTACAGATAGTTGTGAGCCACCATGTGGGTTCTGGGAATTGAACCCAGGTCCTCTGGAAAAGAAGCCAATGCTCTTAACTGCTGGACCATATCTCCATCCTCAATTTTCCTTAATTTTTAATGAATAAGTCTGTGAATGTACATATAATTTTTAAAGTTAAGTCCATATAATTTTTAAAGTTAAGTCCTTTACAGTACATCAGGTCAATATTCATATCAAAATCCCTTGGCATTATTTTCTTCCCAAGCTCTCCATAAGTTTTGAAAATCTGACTAACTACAAATATGATTTTTTAAATTCCATTGAATTGTTCTCCTAGAACATAATCAATTTCTCGAACACATTCCTTCCTGCTCTGCTTCTAAGAGAAGCACGGAGAAACAAAAAGAAAAAAAAAAAACTTGCCACTAGAAAACTATGATTGTTTCTCCCTGTACTAGAAGGGTGACACTGTTTCTTTTCAGCCACGGTCAATATCTGTTATTTGAAGTGGAGCATCCAGTAGTGATTTTATACTGAGGGGTGCTTTTACAACACTTTATACCTGTTGGGATAGAATGAATCCAATGTGTATTCTTGCTTTTTCTATTTCTATTTAATTGTTTTAAAATTATTTTAATCCTTGTATAGTGTATTTAAAGAAAAAAGTAGTAGTACATAAATTTTAGGAAACAGACTGAAGGAACACTTGACAGTGTTTCCAAATAAAGTTGGCTAGAGGTTTCTTTGCATTGCTAGGCATTGCAGGAGGATTTTCTCGTACAGAACCTTCCAGAGAAAAGTACTGTGTGTGGGGGTATTATTGGCCTGTATGCTGTTGAATACTCATGGGACATATGGCAGCTTTCTTCTTTGAAGTCTTTATGAGCTCAAAAGCCATGGGATTTGGTATGTTTTCATGTGTATTATAGAAACTATCAGTATTTAAAAAAATGGTACCAGTAGTAATATTAGACAAGAATTTTCAGTAACTTGAGCCTTCAGAGCAGCCAGTAATTGGCAGTTTTGTTGAAGCAAGCATCTCCTCTGAGATGTTTGTGGTGCCCTGTTTTGGGTTAGGGTCCCTTAGTCCAGTGGAGCTCTTCAGGCACATTCATCCCATCCCATCCTCATACACTTGGGAACTCTGGGGAAGCAATGATGGAGGACAGATTGTATGCCTTCAAAGATTGCATGATCTCCTCTCCTCACATTTTTGCCATACCCTGCTTAGTGTTCCTTGATGTTCTTTAAGGTTTCCATTTCTGCTTCCATGTACACCTCCAAGGAGACATTAAATGGATCAGGTCCACTGTCATAATAGTTTCAGGAGAGCCTGTGATTTAACATGCAGTCAATACTATCAAAGAAAATCTATGAGTCAGTTACCTGTTGCCATGTAACGAACTACCACAGTCCTCAGATGTTTAAAACCAGTGATTCTCAACCTTCCTAATGCTGCAGCCCTTTAATACAGTTCCTCATGTTGTGATGACCCAATCATAAAATTTTTTCATTGCTACTTCATAACTGTAATTTTGCTACTATTATGAATAAAAATGTAAATATCTGATATGCAGAATATCTGATATGTGACCCTCAAAGGGTCATGACCTACAGGTTGAGAACCACTGTTTTAAAACAGTAAGAGTTTGTTAACTCATAGGTCCATATTGATTATGCCGTTCTTGTCAGCTGCCCTTGCCTGTGGATCTATGCCCAGCAGTCCAGGAAGGACTCTTGTATTTGAGGCTTGGATATCTGTAGGTTGGTATGGGTTGGGCCCAGCCGATGTGACGTACCATGCCTTCGTTCACTCCCCATCAGGATAGCTAGGGTTTGTCCTCATGTATAAGGCAGAACTTCAAGCCAGTGACTATGAAGTTCTCTTGAATTTAGGCTCAGAACCAGCATTTTATCATTTCTACTATACTCTGTTGGCCAGTGTAAGCCATAATACCAGACAACTTCCAGAGGTAGGGAAAGATGCTGCATTTTACACCGAGAGAAACCAGAAGTTCATATTTAATAGGTTATGATTTCATAGAGGGGTTGGAATTTGGAGCCATTTTGTAAGCAGTCTACCAGAGTCAAGATGAATGTCAAGATGAAGATTGATTTTCTAGGTCTCACTGCTTGATATGAAGAAAGTAGATGGAGCCCTTGGAGCTGCTGGCAGCTTCCTTACTGCTATGAGAAAAGCTAACCCAAGGACCAAGCCAACCCACAGTGAGAAATAAGACAAGAATCACAAGAGGAAAGTACCACAGCTCTCCTAATAATGTGGACCTCTGAGTGTTGGCCAGCAACCGGCATTCCCCCTTGGATCTTACAGATACACCAGTAAATTCTGACATTATCCAGCCTGTGTGACTGGTGTTTTATCTTTGGAACTTAGAGACACAAATGACCCTGTAATTCAATGAAGGAATACTTCACTTCTTTTTAAAGTAGTGTCTCCTCACACAAGAAAACCAAAATCTTCTGGTTAAGTAAAGAGAGTGTGGAGAATTTTAGAAGGCAGTGACCAGTGAGAAAGTCAGTCTTAGGACTAAAGAGTGGGAGATCTTACTACAAAGAAGCTCATGTCTGCAACTCTAATCCTGTATTTATGAAATATTTAACAGTCTGGAAAGGGTCACTTAAATTTTCAGATATAATTTACTGTCTCTTAGGGGAGAAATTACATGTTTCAGTAGACAGTTACTCAGGATCTTTTTAATTTATGGCTTCTGAAATGTTCCCTCAGTTTATTTTCTCCATCTTCCCACCAGTCTGAATTTTGGTTGAATATATATTTACACCCACACCATGAGTGTGATTTCCATGAACTTACACAACACTTTAAGATTCTAAAACACTTTTTTTAAAATAAGAATTAAACTCTCACACACACACCAGCATAATTTTAGCCGCTAAATTTCTCATTGTTTTGAGACAGTCCTGGGTAGCCTGGAACTTGCTGTGCAGACTAAGTTGACTTCAAATACAGAGATCTGCCTGTGTCTGCCTCTTGAGTGCTAGAATTAACAGCTTGTACCACTATATCCAGCCCTGATAGTCAAATTTTAAATGCTGTAGATTCACAAAGAAGAATGAAACACATCTTTGCAAAGTGTCCATGGCTTTCATAAGCTACTGTTTACTAATTTTAACAATAAATAAATGTACCAAGTTTCAAAATCCAACAATAACATAAATAGTAGTAATAATACCATGTGGTTTAGCTCTGAAGATAAGAGAATCATTCACACTCTAATGTAATGAGAAGTCAGACATGGATGGAAATATAATGATAGAATGTGGAAAGTCATACATAATTTCAGATAAGCCCTAAGTGTCAGGAAGAAAACTTGAGTTAGGAAAAGCATACACAAGTTTTCATCAAGTTTGAATTAGGTCCAGTCTAGAGAAAGTTGTAAATATTTTTAATATAAAGGCTGAGATCAATAGATGTCTGTGAATTTCCTTTTCAGCTTAATGATGTAAAAAGTTTGGCTTAAGCAGAGCAACCATGTATGTTCCTGTATTGTACATTGGTATTGTATACACATTGCACAGTATCAACAGCACTGGTCGTGTATACTGCAATGTAAATGAATCTCCCTGCACTTGTATAGGCACAATATACAACCTGTGCATGTTTGGTAGCTGGGCATTAAAATTCTAGTGTTATTTGTTAAATAATGTTACAAATGCTGTCCAATTTCCTAAGCTCTGTGTACTTATTCTTCAGTCTTTTGTTCTAAGCTTGTGATAGTTTGGATGAGAAATGTCCTCCATATGCTCAAATATTTGAAAACTTGGTTCCCTGTTGGTTGGGCTGTTTGGGTAGGTTTTGTGGCCTTGCTGGAGGATGTACATCATTGAGGGAGGCTTTGAGAGTTCATAGCCTCCCCCATTTCCAGTTCTCTTGTCTCTGCTTTGTGTTTGTGGTTGGAGATGTGATCTCTCAGCTTCCTGCTCCAGCTGCCGGCTGCCATACCTCCCCCTCCCACATACATTTGTTATTTTTGTGTCACTAAACAACATACCTAAACCATAGAAATATCTGAAAGGAGTAAAGCTTTATTCTGTCTCCCAGATTTAGAGATATTATTTAATGTGTTTTAGTGGGAAAGACATGGTGGCAGTCATGGAAGGAGACTTGTGGCAGTCTATCCCATTATGCAATACCAGGACACAGAGAATGTGACAAGAACCAAAGAGTAGGCTATACACTTCAGAGACACACCACTGCTGACTGACTTTTCCCAGATGGGACCCACCTCCTAAGGTTTCCATAGTTTCTGACAGTAGTGCCAACTTGGGGACCAATTCTTTGAAATATGAATTAATGTAGGGTATTTCAAATCCAAACTTTAACAAGATACAAGCAGAAACTTGGAATGAACTTGTCAACTTCTACTTATGCTCTGTAATGCCTATTATGAAAATAAGCCCAGGCCACCTTGTTGGAGGGATCCAAAAGACGTGAAATTAAGAGACAAGTCACCCAAGTCTTTCTAGTTGTCAGATTAACATCTGGAAGCATGAGCGAGTCCTGTCCCGATCAACTGACTTGAGTCCAGACACAGAATAGTTCATTCAACCCATAGACTCATAGAAAACAGTAAGCAGTGATTTGAAGCCATGAAGCTTCAACATTAGTTATATAACAACAGATAACCTGTACTGTGACCATGGGTCGTTTCTGGATGACAGCCAGTGAAGCGTCCATTGCCAAGTGGCTCTTGGATTCATACTGATGGCAGCACAGATGTTCTGTGAGAACAAGCTGTAGCAGCTGGCACCATATGACCTTCAGATTGACTAAGGCCACCCACAGAGTTCATGCCATTACTGGGCCTGCTCATTACTAAGGCTGTGTGCTTTGGTTTTAATGTGTCCCTTTCAAAATTCCTGTGTTCAAACATAATGGCCAATGTGATAGTATTAAAAAGGGGACCATTAAAAACTTATTAGGTCATGAGGGCTCCTCCCTCATTAGTGGGATTTTGGTCCTCATTAAAGATGTGTTACTTAGCCTTTGGCCCTCGTGTCCTTCTGCCATGAGAACACATGTCATTGCTCCTCTCTGGGTACCTTTTCAAAGCTCCAGGCAGTCTTCTGGATTTTCCAGTGCCTTGATCCTAGATTTCACAGCCTCCAGATTTACTTAGAAAACCTATGATATTAGAGCTTCACATTACCTGTTGGGACGCTTGCCTTTGGAACTCGGAGTCAACAGGCATGAAGGTAGGAGGCATGAGGCCACCCTGCTGGTAGGAAGCCCAAGACACATGGAGATATTCCAGTCAGCACTCAATGCATGTCACAGGTGACAGCAAACATTACCAGCAAGTGCCTTCAGGTAGCTGCAGCCCCTGACAGTCAAGCCCGGCAACCTAGAACTGAAGTCCTGTATAATACTCTCAGGACAGTATTCCACTAGTGTGCCTTGTCCAAATACTTCATCTATGGAATCTATAACAAAGGTGCTTTTTTAAATATCATTATGGAGTGATTTGTTGTAATGAAGTAGCAATGGAAATAATGTTTATTTTCTGATATTTAATACTGGCAAATTGCGTTGTCTACTGATTGATTGATTGATTGATTGATTGATTTTCTCAAATCCTATTCTCCCTGTTAAAGATTAGGCTAGCTCTGCTACTGCAGGTACTTACCCATATTGACCAGTATAGGATTGCTCTTTGTTGAAGGGATAACAGAATGGATGTTTACTTTATAGAACTAAAATAGAAGTTTCTAGAAGAGTGTTTTTCTTTTCATCCTTGGGCCCTGGGCGACAAAACTGGGGGCTGTTTGTGTGAAATAGACTGTTTTTTCACAATATGTGTGTGAGCTTTCCTGTCAAACAATCAATTGTTCATTCAATAAACATGCACGGAACATCTGTCCCACATCATAAGTGAGCCTCTGTAGGTCTCATTAGGAGCCCTGTCTGGGTGATGCACTGATAACTAAAATATGGAGCATCATAGGTACAATGTGGCCATAGAAGTGAGCCCCTTAAAGACAGAGACAGTGACAATGTCTACATAATGTGGATTTTTTCAGGGTTCTTTTCAGAGCCCCAGATGAAACAGGTGCACCATAAATACAAATTGGCTTGTAAGCAAGTAAACACTTTTTTTTTCAGTCAGGCAGAAAGCAAAGGAGTATATGAGAAGAGAACGGTGAGTAACTATGTAAAAAAGGAGGGCTCCTATTAAATATCTAAGAGGCATGAGGTCCCAGTCTGCTTACTGTGTAATCATGAAGAGCCATCACAGAGCCCAGTATAAAGTGTCCAGGAACCTAGCACAAACACATCACTGTCTTTTGAAAGCAGGTCCATTAAAATGACATGAAAAAATAATGGCATCTCCCTCAGGTTTCTGCTTTAAGGTGGATCCATGCAATCTCAGCATTTTATCCTGGAAACTCCCCTGAGAAGGTACACTGGGGAAGCAATTTGTATCTCTTTTAACTAAGACAGGAAGCCTTGAAGTCTGTGGGTCATCCACTTCCCTCAGACTCTCATCCAATTGCTGAGAAACGTGTCAGATCTGAAGATTTTGTGGGCTGTTAACTGCATATGATTTTTCCCCTGGCATTTACATCTGAGGCAAATGAAAAGCCTTGGGTTTTACAGCCAAGTTAGGATGCTGAGAACATTCTTATATAGAGTGTGTCTGAAATTAATTAAGATACAGGAAAGTTTATGTATATGACCAAGAAAACAGGATACATTACATTATTGTTTATTAAATAAATGAGAACGACTAAAAGATTGATGTATGCTTTCTAAGGTGTTACGCATTTTGAGCACAGTCTCTCCCTGCCCCCATTCTCTGGAGGTGGGGTTAGGTAGCTCTGTCAGGGAGGAAATGAGTTTTAAAATTGCAACAAATAGAAGAGAAAAGCAGGTATATGCAAGTTCCTGATTCACTGAGTCCCTATTTTTAATGCTTTAACCAATACTTTGGAGGCTTGTATGGACCTTTCTGAGCCCCCAAACATCACGTGACATCAAAGAAGTCAAAGATGAGACTGGTAG
The DNA here is from genome assembly GCA_902168405.1 of Peromyscus aztecus. NCBI lineage: Eukaryota > Metazoa > Chordata > Mammalia > Rodentia > Cricetidae > Peromyscus > Peromyscus aztecus. The sequence goes on from CABHPQ010167514.1 coordinate 52,591, forward strand.
GATGGTTCAGTGGGTGGAAGCACTTGCTAAGTAAGCCTAGTGACCTAAGTTAGATCTCTAGAATCCCTGTAAGTTAGATGGAAGGACAAAATTGACCCCATACAGTGGCTCACTCACTTATACATGCGTACCATGGCAGGCACAGTGCTCCCATCTGTCATATACTATACACACACACAAATGATGATGATGATGATTTGTTTAATGCAGAAGAAGGTGAGGATGAGGCTCATCAGACCACAGACAGAAATAGATGATTCTGTGCAGAGAATGGCCTGGGTAAAGCATGAATGTGATATTGAAATAGCCATCTTTGTCAACATATAAAGATTTCTCTCTTGTGTTATGTGTTCTTCACTAGTTTGAGAGTTCTTATGTATTTAAATAACCTCTCCTGTAGGAAGCAGTATAATGTGCTGAAAGTCAAAGACATTTAAGTTAAAAGTCCTTTCTCATAGATATCATGAGCTTCAGGTTTCTCATTTGTCATTGCAGGTTGTATCATCTATATTGTAGAATTGATGTGATGGTTAACTGATATGCTGTATGTGAAGTAACTTATATATGGCCTGCCACACAGTAAGGCAAATAAACCTAACTTGTCTGTCCTTATATTTAAGCCATCAGGTAAGATCCTTGAAGGCAGAAATCTGGCACAGTGCCTTATAGATGAGAGCTTCATAAATATTTATCAAATGCATGGATGGATGAATAACAAGAGGGTGAAAGCATATTAATCACTATAAAGCTACCAGTAAAACCAAATATATTTCAGCAACTTTTTCAAACAGGATACTATTGGTTTACCACCTAGGATTCACATTTGGGTCTTCCCATGAGCAGATGGTTTTCCACCACATGTCAATTTCTGGAATCAGGCTCTGTCCTTCCAACATCCCTAGGATGCTGGTGTCTTTGTAGATCAACAGCAACAGCAACTGTTTCTTCACCTCAGACCCACAATAGCCACCCAACCTTCCACTAACTTTCAGCTAGAGAAACTTGATCACATGGTCACACCTGGAAGCCAGCTAGCATCTCTCTCTCTCTCTCTCTCTCTCTCTCTCTCTCTCTCTCTCTCTCTCTCTCTGTGTGTGTGTGTGTGTGTGTGTGTGTTAAATAACAGATTTCTTGATCTATCTATCTGATCCAAAGACAATGACGTAACATAAACTCAGATCTGGTGTAAGGTCACCTGCTCAGCACTCCCTTCACTCAGGTTATCTGCTATCTGTTGTGCCTAACAAATCACCTCAAAATATAACTGTTGAAAACGATAAATATGTGTATGTCTTATAGATCTGCCTTGGCCTCCTAGCAGTACTGGTGGTCATCTGAGAGGCTGTGTGGGAGCTGCCTGCTCTAGAGGTAGCTCAGGTGGAGGCTCATTCTGCTACAAGTGGAAGCTCATCCTCTAGGAAACTAGCTAGCTCAGTGTTGTTTGGATGGTGACTGGACAATGAGGAAGGGGATAGGAAGCATGTTTGACCTTTGAGGCTTATGTCTAGAATAATTAGAACATTACTTTTGCAATGTTCTGTTAATGGAAATAAGTCAGAAGCTGGACTCAGAGTCAAGGAACAGTGAAAGAAATTGTGCCTTTACTTGCAAAGCATATTGCAAAGCAGGAGAGAATGGAGACGTGCTTTTGCAGTCAATGTATCACATAGTGGGTACCTCAAGCTACCTGAAGACCTAGTAACCCAGAAACATAAGGCAGGAAAAGGAGACTGGGTAGCACTCATCCAATAACATCCTTATCACTTCTCAAGTCTTCTAAATCAAGTGTAATCTTTCTCAATCAGTGTAAGGGTATTTGTCAGGTGCAATGTGCCTATGTTGAGTTGGAAAGAAAACAAAGAAGGTTTTGTCATCTTTGCTTTGAACAGCTTGCAGCCTAATGCACCAGCAATGCCAAGGAAGGCAAAGCCAGGAGGGAATTAGCATGAATCACTAGATGGGGAAAGCTGTGAGATGAAAAGAGACTGAAAGGGAACAGTGGCAAAGGCCAGCCTGAGCCTACACACAGGGTCCTCTAGAGTGCATTTACTTCCTTCTTGGACTTTCTGAAGGCAGGAGCACTGGGCTTTGGGGCCCCTTTACCAGTAGTAGCTGGCTGCATGAATAACAGCTTGGACCCCTGTTCCTGCAGGTGAAATGGGTGGTCTCAGGATAGGCTTGGAGGCTGTAGGTACATCTTTTAGTAACACAGATCAGAGGAACTGAGGATGGACATAGAAAATCAGACCGTAAAGACCTGGATGAGGCATTAGCTTGCCATTTGGAACTCTCATTTAGTAGAATGCTTGTTACATCCTGTGAAGGCACTGTTTCTGATGCTTCCCTTATTTCCAGTCATCAAATCCTTATTGGCATTGAAAGTTGTCATGCAATAAATGCAAACTCCAAGGCACAGCCACAGGAAAGTTGGTATTAGACCAAGTGGTGAAGGTGGCTGGGCTGGGATCTGAGAACTGTAGTTCCCTTTCTACTGTTTCATGGACAGTCCCCTGCCTGCTGTCTGCTTGCCCGATGCTCCTTCCAAGGACTGTAAGTTTTTATGGCACAGTAAGAGGACAGTATTCTAGGTCCCCTGTTTCAGGAAATCAGAATGAGGCTGGGGAAGAAAAGGGAATATTTCATCAGCTAAGAGAAAATTTCAATCGATGTGCTTAATTAGGTCAGATACCCATTTTCCTCTGAGTCTTTTCTAGTTCTTTGAAGTCAAAGGACACATTGGAGTGGGAGAGGGGAAAATAGTGGAAAGAGAATTGGAAAGAAGCAGCCTACATACTTAAAAAAATTCTATTGGTCCTTGTAGAGGGTTGAATTCAAATAAAGTTAGCTATCAACCTTATCGACATAAAAATGCTTAAAATAAAATGTAGGGCAAACCCTGAAGGAGGGAAACCTTCAGCATGAAGAAGACTTTCCCAACTCGTTAAAAGCCACACTTCCACTCTCTCCCCGCAACACTGATAGAGTTTTCAGCCAGTCCAGACACTCCTCAGTGATTTAGTTATTTTAGGTAAAATAGAAGATTCAATACTGATTTGAAAGTTTCCAAGGAGGAAGCATCATGAAATAGTGACATTGCAGGTCTGAGCTGCAGTCTCTGAGGCTGGTTCTCATAGTGGCTCTAGGACCAGGTCTTTGTTTGCTGCTTGGATTGCCCTTGTACCGGTGCTATTTTGTGCAGTTGTGAGTGGTACCTGTGACAGGTGTGAACTTGAATCATCATTACGATGACTAAAGTTCATAGTTTTCCTGTGTGTGTGTGTGTGTGTGTGTGTGTGTGTGTGTGTGTGTGTGTATTTATGTATGTGTATATATGTTTGATGTATGTCTCTATATGTGTTTATATGAGTGTACCTGTGTGTGTATGATGGTGGGTGGATGCTAGAGGTCAGATTTAGGCGTTTTCTTCAATTTCTCTTCAGCTTAGTTTTTGAAACCGAGTCTTCCACTGAACCTTGAGCTCCCTGGTTCAGCTAGGCTGCTTGCCTAGTACACTCCAGATATCTGCCTGCTTCTGCCTTCCCAGTACAGGGGTTACAGGCATGCACCCCTGCAACAAACGTTTTACATAATTGCTGGGATCCAAACTCAGGACCTCTTCTTGCACGGCAAGCGGTTTACTCACCGAGCCATTTCCCCAGCCCCAAGAACGCAACTCCGACTTGACTTCATTTCAATAATTAAGTTTACGCAGCTAGTGGCTACCCAGTAGAAACTCAGGAGGTTTTTAACCTTCTGTGAATGTGGTTCTTTCAAATAGTCCTTAAAATCAGAGACCTATGCTCCTTCCCTTTTTCAAATCAATGAAGGAACCTAGTATGTCAGCTAAATTTGGCTCCATAACAAACCACCCCATGACACGGGCTTGTAATAACAGTGATTTACTTAGCCCATGATACTGTGGCTAACAAATTTAGGATGGGTGTAGCTGGACAGCTTTGCCTCTCTGTGTTAAATTTGGACATTTGTGGGCAGATTCTGGTCAGTTGAGAGTGGCTAGCATAGGGTGACCTCAGCAACACGGTTTACCCTCCCAGCATGTGGAACCTATCTCTGAAAGACTAGCCCAACCTAGGATGACTGAGCAGGTTTCAACAAAGGTATCTTTCTCATGCAAGCCTCCGAGGCCAGCTCTGAGGACAGGCGGCGGCACTTCTGTTACATACTGTTGGTCAAAGCAAGTTAAAAGGCTGCCTAAGAGGATAGTGCCAGAAAATGCAGTCCAGCTTCTGATAGAACACACAGTGGAATTCACTGCGGAACGTGGATAAAGGGAGGCACGCACAGATGTGGACGTTTTTTTAACCTCCATAATTCTGAATGTCAAAAGATTAAGAAATAGGCCTGAGGAAAATGAACAAACTTTTAAGACAACCCGACACCCTTCTTGGGATCCCGGCTCTTGGTTTATTCCTTGGATTCTCTGTATAAGATAGGCTTTCCTAGGTCTCAGTGTCCTTGTCTACAGAAAGACAAAGAGATGATTCAACTTCCTCCACTTCCACCAGCTCCCACCTGGTGTTTAGTGTTGAACTTCTTGGCTATCCTCAAGTAGGAAATCAGCAAAGGAGCAGAAATGGTTGGCCAGACCTCTGTGCGCCGTGTCAAGTACCTGAAAGCTGCCTCTTTGGCAAAGGGCTCTTGAAATACCAGAAGAAATTACTCAAAAAAAAAATTTTTTTTTTATACAGTAGTGCTCAGCTTTTTGGAAGAAGGTTCATAAAAGATTGGATCTGGAAAGGATGGAGTTTCTCTTGTAGGCTTTTCTAATTTATAATCTAACCACTTCCTTTTCCTTCCATAACGATGATGTCCATGAGTGGAGGAATCTAAATATCCTCCCAGTCTTGGGAACTTGACAGTATTTTCACATTGATCTTCCATCCGCTAAATCAAGCCTTGCAGATCTGTGAGCAGCACTGCCAATAAAATTCCTCTGCTAGAAAAAGGCCGCTGTTTCTGTTTCCCGTTTCACAGGCCATGAATCTCTGGGATGGCATTCTTGCTGATGGAAACGCCTCTGAGCAGCCAGCTCACGACTGTCAGTTCGAATTTGTGTATTTTGCCAAATTGCTAGCTCACAAGTCTTCACTTGCGAAATAAACAGAAAATGAGTATGAGGAAAAAGGATGTGGGGGGAACGAGGCTGTGGGTAAGAAAGAGATGATAAAGACAAGAAGAGGAAGGAGGAAGAGGCTGGAGGGAAGGAGAGGGGCAGAAGACGGTGAAAGGCCAGGAAGGAGCAAAGAAAAGGGAGATAGGAAGGGAAGGAGAAGAGAAGGGCCACAGATGGGAGGAGGGGGTGAGAGAGGGAACAAGAAGCAAAAGCAAGTGGTGGGGGGAGAAGAGAGGGTGAGTGATGGGGAAAAGAAGATCAGTGGAAGTCTGACTCAGTACCACAGCCAGTCTTTGCAAACTGTTGCCACCCACTGCTCTTTCCTCCCCCAAGCTTTCCTGAGATGGTGGATTCTTAGGGGAGTTCAGTTGCTCTTAGTGACTAAACTGAATAGAAGTCAAATGGAAGAATTCTTGAATTTGTTCTGGCCTCCTTGGCTGTGTAACTGCTAACCAGTGGCTTCACATCTCTGTATGTTTGTCTTTTCCCATGCAAAGCCATGTGAGGTTGTTGTTTGTTCTTAAGGTAACCCTTTTGGGGTTTGGAAGTTCTTTTTTGTATGATTTTGTTGTTTTGTGTTGGTGTTGTTTATGTTTCTTGTTTTGTTTTTGTTTCTGAGATAGGGTCTTGCTACAGCACCCAGGCTGGCCTGGAACTCATGAAACTCTTGCCTCCCAAGAGCTGGGATTATTAGTGTGTGTTTCCATGCCCAGCTTTGCATGAGATTTTATTCTTTTTAAAAAAAAAAGACAAAACAGTATACGTTTATCACAGATTATCAAATCTGCTCTTGGAAACATCTGGGATAGACAGTCTTCCTTAGCTTAGAATGACTGAAATCAGGCTTGAAGATGAATGCCTTTGAGCAAATGGTCTATTAGAAACAAGCTCTCAGAAGGAGTGGGAAAGACAGAATGCTTGAGGGCTTAAGGTTGAGCAAAAGGCCAATTTGAGAAAATCCCTAGCTTCAGTCTGACCTCTTGTTGTGTCTGGGACATTAATTATCCACCACAAATTATCCCCACCAAAGTAAGAGACCTAGGTTTTCATAATCTTGTCTAGAGGTAAGCCACTTCTAACTCTAAGTACTGGAAAGGTCCAGGATTGACCATAGGGGTCACCAAAGCAGCAAATACCATTAAATTGGGGGCAACAGAGGGATGTTAAAGGGTCTGGGGTGCAGACAGTGCCTATCACAATTTAACAGGGAACTTTTAAACTTAGGGTCTAGGTAGGTAACTAGTCAACAGAAAGAGAAGTCACTCTAGACTGGTTAGACATCAGCCGGTCACAGGCTGGCTAGCACCTGTACATCAGTCACAACAGACCCACAGTGGAAGCCCACGGTTAGAAATGGCTGCTGTCACTGTGTGCTGGATGCTCTGCTCACAGCAGTAGTTATGTCATACAACAGAAAGGAGGCTGTATGAACCCTGGGTCTAATTTTAGCCTAAAAATATCTCCAGGCAGAGTGTCAGTGCAGGTTTACCACTGGGCTAAGGAATGGCTTCCTTCAATTTTTATTTTATTTTCCCTTGTCCTGGCAGTGATCTTCATGAGAGTCCAGATCATTCTGCTTGGAAAGAAACAATAAGAATAATGTCTTTTCAGTTCTAACTGAATTAATATTGGACATTCGACCCTTCTTTCAAATCATAATCAGTATTTCAAGCTGCTTCTAGGCTTTAATCTTCAGCCCTATGTCCTTGAGGTCTCTGCCTCAATGGGATTTGTTCTTGGACGATAACTCAGCTGCTTTGTAAAGAAGGAAGTAAATATCATAAAATAGGAAAAGGTGAAATTACATTTAAATAAGCAAAAACTGAGAAGGAATAAAAGAAGAAAGAATGATTAAATTAATTGAGCTGTACTTTGAAGGTTTGGCTTTCTGGGAAGTTTCTTATGTAACTCAGACAACAGTAGGGCAGATACACACACACACACACACACACACACACACACACACACACACACAATATATATGTATAATATAGCTCATGACTTGAATTGAAGTTATTTTTAAGCTTCTGGGAGCCCACCTACCAAGACTTAGTTCAGTGTGATCTTTCTGGATATTTTATAGATTGCCTGTTAAGGATGCATCCTGTGCTGACTTGAGTTAGGTACTTACCCCTCTACTTGACATTGTTCCTTCCCAGAATCACCATATTTGCATAGAAATTTAATATGAAAAGTGTGGTGAGCCTCCAGGCAAATGGAGGTCTTTGACTAATTATCTGTGAATTGTGACAACTTGGGGATATGGTTCTGAACAGATTTAGTGCTGACAAAGCTCTGCAACTACAGGGACACAGTGTCACGCTCTAGAGGGCTGGTATGGGAGGAGGCCACAGGCTGGAGAGTCTGATGTCTTGGCTTTAGAATAGGAGCAAAGATGATGAGCAGGGCCCTCAGAGCATCTCAGGGACCAGGCCTGTGTGCATTACTCCCAAAGGCCTTCCTGTATTGTATCTGTACCTTTGCCTTTCCTCTTCCTTACCCTGAGGACTAGAGACCTTTCTGTCCATTAGCCACAGCTGCATTCCAGATCCTCATGGTTTGGACTTTGCATATCTACTCCTTTTTGCTTCTGGGACAGTCTTATCTTGGTATGGATAAGAATCACCTGAAGGGCTTGATAACCCAGATACCTGGGTCACACTCCTGTGACTCAAATCCTGTAACCTGACCAGCTCCCCGGTGATGAGGATGTCCATAAGGTAAGGGCCTCCCTTGTAATCCTACACTAAGAAAATGACACAGGGCTCAGGACTCCAAACCTGCTTCCTGTAATCCAGTTCCAGCCTGCCCAACAGTTTCCTTCCTTGCCCACAAGTATCTAGGCGTTTGTCTTCTTTGGTAAGAATAAAAACACCTGTCACAGCTGTGACACCAGTTGTGTAGTAGTTAGCAGCAGCACCCATATTTAAAGAGGACCTGGACTTAGTCTGCCAATTTCTCCCACACCATCTGTACTCTGTTAAGTCACACCCATTGTTTCCTCAAGGTGTCTGCTGTCTCCTAACTTAAGTTAGTGTGATTTAATTAACATTAAGCTTTGTAGAGATTATGTCTTAATTCAGACATGTGATACTGACAGTAGAAAATGTAAGGCTTAGTGGCAGCCTTTGTAGAGATTGATAGAGATTCTCCAGACCCCACAGAAGGACATCTGCTAAGTCTCCATGAGGAATTTAACTTAGTTTCTCAAAAAGGTGATATGATTATGTGCAAATAGGTAACGAAAGATTGTGGGTATCCTTTGGAGAATAAAGAGGCCTCATAAAACCAGGAACTTTTAGTGTAACAACCTGGAGCAGTCAACGGAGGTGTTAAAAGAGTGGCTGGAGAGATAGCTCAGTGGTTAGGAGCATCTGATGCTCTTGCAGGGACCCAGGTTCAGATCAAAGCACCCACCTGATGGCTCAAAATTATCCCTAACTCCAGGTCTAGTGGATCCGTCTATTCTGAACTCCACAGACACTAACCTGGTGTACATACATCCAGTCAAAGCACGAAAACACATACAGTAGGAACAAATGCATCAGAAAAATGTTTAAGAAGATGGTAAAAAAAAAAATGCAAAAAAGAAAAAAATTCACTGAAGTTGTGCTTAGGAAAACTCTTTCTTTTCCTCTTGTCCCTTCTTCCTTTCCTTAAGACACATGTGTCCTTGAATGTAATTCAAATTCTAGCCATTGGATTTCTGTGATTCTGTGGTTAATTTCCTGAGCTGTGGAGGGCTTTGGCTTTTGGGTGTATGAATCATATCTTCTTCATAGACTTATATGAGTTGGTTCACCCACTGGAATATGTTAACATCCTTGAACAGCATGATATCCAGTGAGTGCTTGGTCAGTGTTGGTCATTGTCATTATTACCCTATTTCTGTCATAGTGAGTATAGGGATTGACCAGGGGATGGCTTCTCTCACTTGTCCTTACCTGAATGGTCAACCCAATCTAATCTAAGCTCAACTACTTTTCTCACCAGCCACTGACTACCATGCTGCCTTTTCTTTTGTTCATTTCTTCAACAGCTATTTATTCACCGTGTATTTGATCATTTGTAAAATAGGGATTACATATATATATTAGCATATATTATAATATATATAATAGAGTTGTAAAACTTAAATGAGATGATTACATTAAATGTAGTGCTAGTGTTTGAGAAATACTTAATAATATTTGGTTAACTCACATGAAACTCCAACTTTGGCAAATAATAATAAATGTCAAATGTTACTGTTTTCAGTATCCACATTTTTCTGACACAGTGTCTTTCTATGTTACCCAGATTGGTCTTGAATATGCGATTTTTTTTTTAACCAGGCCCTCCTTAGTGTGGGACCACAAGTGTGTACCACATACCTGACTTTTAATTATTTGTTAATGTTATTGCTGTTTTATTCTTATCAACAATGTAGGTATATCAGTTAGTTCCTATTGTGAAACATACAGCCCCCAGCATCATAGAGAGAAAGCAATTAACTTGAATCTATGGACCAGCTACCTGGTTCCCTTGTTGGATCCAGACCTTGAGTCTATAATCATCTGGTAAACTGACAAGAGGCTTGCTGCCCTTGGATGGCCTCTATGGCTTGTCTTAAAGTGTGTCTTCTACCTTGCAGCACAAGAACTGGGCTTATTTTTGAGGTCATGACAAAATTCCAAGAAGAATGTAAGCCTCTCAGGCCCACACCCAATACTGCCATTGCATCAATTCCACTGAAACCAACTGGCCAAAGTAACTCACACAGGGAACCCTAAATCCAAGAGCTAAGGAAACACTCCAGTCTTGATGTAGAGGGGTGGAATGTCACTTTGCCAAGATATAGCGAATAGAGGAGAAATTAAGCTTTTTCTCTTGTCATTCAAGCTAAAGCAGGAAGTACAGACTTAATTTTGTATTCCCTAGTCCCACTATTTACATTACTTCTTTAATTTTGAAAATATTTCTCTTATTTGCAGTGATGTGGCTAAGCGTATGCTGGGGATGACTTACGAAGCAGGCGCTCTACCACTGAACTGCACCCTGGTCCTTGAAGGTGATTTTTGACAAAGAATAAAAAGCTACCTGCCCTTTTGTGATGAAGTAATTCTTATCTTCCCATCTTTTGGCTCTTCTGAGGCTTTAGGGCGCACACTGGCTGGGATGTGCAAGGGCAGATTCAGAACCTTGAATAACTCCAGGTTTCTACCTTAAAATAATCAAAGTACAATCACTTTGGCAAGAAAACAAAGGAACTCTGAGCCATCTTGCATTAACATTTTGCATAGGTGCCATTGGTATTCTTTTCACCCCTAACCTCTAAATCATCAGCAAAGACTAGAAAATACACCTTTGAAAAAAACCAAAGCCATTGTTGGTTGTGCTGTCTGATATCATTGTGGGGTCCTGTATGTTGTTAAGACCTATAGTTACAAAGGACTTTATGGAGCTCATGGAGACGAAACTAAAGTTGCTGTGTCACTCTGTACATGCACTAACGTGTTTTCTCTTGATGAATGGATAATACTAGCCCTCGTTACAGGCTCGGGGGAAAAAATAGAAGCGTAGTGAAGTCAGAAACTTGCTCAAAGTCCTACAACTACATACAGTCTGGACTGAACTTGCTTAATCATTATGCAGTCTTAGAAGAAAGTAAATCATTACCCTAATTAAATTTTAGAAGACTTCACTAATGCCAGTGAACTTGTGGACGGTACAGATGGCACTTCAGCATAAATCTAAATACCGATTTTCACTTTTTAGAATGAACTAACAATGAAAAGTGCCATGGAGTAGGAGCTCCTAGTTACATCACTGATACAGTGTCATCATGGGTCTTAGATCATGGGCCCCAGATGCGATCAAATCTGAGCCCTTCAACATTGTGGTGTGATAGTATCTGTGTGGCCTTTCAGTTCAGTTTCATCGTCTTAAACCAAACAAACAGCAGGTACACACCAGGAACAACTGCCAGGGATCTCACAAGTCATTGTGAGGATGAAGTAACATAGTTCAAGTTCACATCTGACTCACTGTGGGTCACTAGCAAAGATTCATCCCCTTCTTTCCTCATCTTAGGAGTCACCCACTAGTGCTTCCCAGTGATCTCACAGAATGAAAGGGCTGAAAAGATTGCAATATCAGGAAAAGAGGTGATGTGGCCAGTTGGTACTAAGAACACCACCTTGAGAGATTATTAAAGATGCGGATCTATGGCTGTACCTGTGATCTGCTTCATCCTGTCATCTTGGGGTGGAGCTGAAAAATCTGATCTGTCCAGAGATTCTCATGTTCCCTGACCTTTGCAATGACCCTTTCCATGGTCTAGGATCCTCAAGGAATCCCCCTTTTAATTCTGGAATTCTGATTTATCCCCCCTTTCCCAATAATTGCTCCCAGTCACTGAATACCTCCTCAGCTTTAACATGCAAGTACATTTTTTGCCTGCATTTTCTACTTTTTCTGCCGGTGGGGTTGGCATCATTCTCAGCCATGCTGAACACAAAAGGAAACTGAGAGGGGAGGAAACCTGCAGACCTGGATTCCAACGTGAGTGTCTTTCCAACTCTAGCCACTGAGTGCTCTGTTAAACTAGTCATTCTGGAGCCTCCATCATCACGACAGGAAGGAATCGAAGGGGAGATGTTTGCCTCTTCAATCCATTCAGCTGGTAGTGTGATCCAATAGAGAAACTAATCTGATGATTTTAGAAAACTCACAGAAGGCTTCAATGGTCATTGGCTGATAACCTAAGTCCTCTCACAACTGGAATATGCCAGGAGGTTCTGGGATGAGGAAACAGGCTGGTGACTGGGTAGGAGGAAGTACTGCCTTGTCTACAATTGAGAAACACAGCTGTAGGTAATTATTTGTTCCTAACTATAAATAAAAAGATCCTTAAGAACAAGAGAGAAAATACAGTTTGGGGAAGGGAGGGGAGCCTCACAGGGAGTGTTCCATCAACTGCTTTGTATAATAAAGTCAGGGGTAGGATTGGTCTTAACCACCTCTTCCTGTAGCAAGAAGGCCTTTTCAGCAGCTGGAGTCTGTAACAGGGGACAGATTGTGGTCCGCTAAGCCTCCAAAGGGCTGATTATGTATACTTTCTTGCTCTATGGTTCTAACACAGAACCAGCTGCACATATCCAAATACTTTATTGTGTGGAGAAAAAGAAAAAGACCCTGGGTTCCACCCTGGGGTGTTTATTTCCCTCTTTCCTTTGCCTCAGTCACAGGGCTGCCTATCGGTAAACTTGGCTCCATGCTTGAGCATTTCTCAAGGCAAGGGTACTCCTAGGATATGAACAATAGTGAGGATGTCATGTAATTTGAGGTAGATATCCCCTGGACCCAACTGAAACTTCTTCCAGCACCAGAATTCTAGATACTAGAACACTGGATCTCCAATGGCACAGCATTCTTAGATTTGTAAAATGGCAAATGACCTCAGGAATAGAAAAACAGCATGCCTCCCTCTCATTTGAATCCCTGTGGTCAAATAGTCATTTTTTAAGGCTTAGATTTTGATGGGTTTGGAGAGAAGAAATATGGAAGTGCTAGATATTTGCTGTTCAAGGTGTGTCTCTGACCATCAGCATTGCACCTCCTGGATTCTCTGACTGCATCTGAACCTGAATACTAGAACATTCCCAGATGACCTATGTGTATATTAAAATTTGAGAAGCACTAACCTACTAGATGGCTGAGTCTGAACTGGAGCTGCAGAGCCACATGTCAAGGAAAGGAAAAAGGTGAACCAGATAGGTCAGTCTGGTAGACAGAGCACAGACATTCTGGATGCAGGGAAAGACCCTAATGTGCATGCCTAGCAGAATGTACTGCAAGAGTAAGACTGCTCTCTGACTACAGGTCAGTTTATAAACCAAGTCACATTTCTTTGAAGCTTCTTGGGATGAGAACTCCAGACCCACATTGGATAATAACAAAACAAGAATGGCCTTGCCTGGCTGTCATCTGCTAGGCAATCTTCCATAGTCAGATGCCAGGTAATAGAAAATTTCCACTGTGACGTTTTTTCAAATTCTCAGCATGGTGGCATCTTCTCAGATTGTATTTAGGTGTGCAGCCTTCACCACTCTGATACTTTTCTTTTCTTTTTTAAAAATTACTCTATTATCTTATGTGCATACATGTTTTACATATGTCAGTGTACCACATGCATGCAGTGCTTATGGAGACCAGAAGAAGGTATCAGATCCCCTGGGACTAGACTTACAGATGGTTGTGAGCCACCATGTGGGGGCTGGGAATTGAACCGAGGTTCTCTGGTTGAGTAGATAGTCCTCCTGAGCACTGAGCCGTCTTTCCAGCCCCATAATACTTTTCTTATCTGTATCCTGAAATGTTCATAAAGGACAGCTCTCATCTGATGGAATCCATAGCAGATCCTTTGGAAGGGGAGGTGACAGTACAATTCAAATCACACTCCAAATAACTTGGAATCCCAGGGTAGGATATATTGTCTTCCATGGATTGGAACACTCATGTCTGATGGCTTAAGGATGATCAGCAGAAAGTGAAATTCAAATCCTATTGTAATGCATGAAGCCTGGTCTGGTTCCTATGGAATCATTGCTGATCTCCACCATGCTATACATATAGGGTATAAATATCTTCCCTACCTTTGATAATGGTTCTTGTGTATTTCATAAGCTTAACATTTTTGAAGATTATTCTCTTATACCCATACAGTGTGTGAAAACTGTGACCCTGACATGGGGTGAGTTACAGTTGGGAGAAATTAAAAGAGCTAATTGAGCTTTATACTAAACATGATAGATGTGAACTGTTTACTGAAATGAAATGAGGGAATTGAAATACGGCAGTTATCTTGTATGGAATCTCAACAGGTCTAGATTTTTAGGGAGAGGCTGCCTCTCTTGTTTACATGTAAGGTTCATATTGCACAAGGTTTAATTGAGGATGCCAACACATGGACTTCTTCTTCCCAGCCATGATGTTGCACCCACAACAAACACCAGGACTGTAATATGTGCCATGAACTTTGGGAGCTCATGAAGGAGTCTTTGTCCAGAAGCTTGAGCCTCTCTTTTTTAATGCACCACTGAGTGTTCCCCAGGAATGAAATTCACATCCCCTACTTCACATCCCTTTCCTTTCTCCCATTTCTGGCTGCTGATCTAGAGTTAGGTAGATCTTGTTCTCACATGACTTCCCTGGGAGAAGGCAACCAAAATACATGATTGCAGTTAATATCCTAAACATGTGGGACTAAATGGGATGCTAAGGTGGAGGAGCATAAGCAGAACTTTTGAATTTCTTATTGTCCATGACAGTCAGGGGCAGTGAAGTCTGTTTATATGTTTTGTTTTTTGAGACAAAGTCTCTCTACTGGCTGTCCTGGATCTCAGAAATCTGCCTGCCTTTGCCTCCCAAGTGCTGGGATTAAAGGCATGCAGCGCTACAGGACAACAGTGAGGTCTGGAAAGAAAGACTCTCAGGAGCAAGACCCCGAGGAAGGAATGAACTTAGTGTGTTTACTTTTCTTAACAACAAACTTTGGTAGTACTTATCAGGTGCCAGGAGTTGATGTGGACACTTGGCAAATAATGCCTCACTGAATCCTAGTAAAAGTCATGGGAGGTTTACATTATTGGTTTTTGTTCACACTGTAGCTTTCAAATGAGAAAGCTGAGGCACAGAACATATAAGCAGCTTGGCCAAGGTCACACAAGAGGTGGGGTTAGGATTCTAACACAAGTCTTCCCAGAAGACTATGTTCATAGCAGTTTTGCTAATGATTAGCAAACATTGCCTTATGGGTTGCCAGGAATCTTTACAAAAAACTAAAACCCTCATTCCTAACTTCCTTCCTCAAGCATGGAGATATAATTGGTTTGAGTCAATGGTGGGCACTTTTAATTTCTAGAAATTTTCTTTGACAGTTTCGTATGTTTACATAATGTATTTTGAATACAACGCCCCCTCAGTTCCCCTCGCTTATCCCTGCCCACTTCCTTTAATTCTCTTCTTGCAACAAGCCTTCCTCCTACTTTCATGTCTTTTTAAAAAAAATGACTAAATTGAATCAATTAGGGTCTGACATTGTATTTTAAAGGGTCCTTGGTGATTAGAATGTTTGATGTATTTGAGGGAGCATCTATTGAGTAGAGCATTTGAGGGTTTGAAGAAACACCAGCGTGGAGAGGAAGACATTATTTCTCTCTTTCTCCAATTGGTTGACTTCTGCGTTTATGTATTTGCTAAAATCAGAAACATTTACGTGAAGACAAGAGGAGTTGTGAAGACAAGTGATGAACTGGTAGTATCCTGTTACAACAGAGATATAATTTCTATCTGTGGAGTGTTGTTAGACCCACACTGTGTATGTAGTACTCACCCATGTCTGATAGACTGTCATTTTGCTGACTTTGGGAGAAAACTTTCAAAGGACACAATGGCAGCCCTGCTGGTATAGGGCAGAGATTAGTAGAGGTAGTCTCTGACCTCAGCAGCCTTAGCTCAGTGCCTTTGAATGGGCCCACTTTATGTTTTCTGCAGAAGCGGGTGCTAATTCAAAGCAGGCTTTGTTCATCACTACCCCACAGATTAGTCGGCTGGTTCTAGTGCTGTGTGCTCTGTTCCCCAGGAAACTGGGTGGAACCAGGTAGTGGTCTATTTCAGGTCCTGAACGTTGTACTAGGCTCTGGTGCTCACAGAAATCACAAGCACATGGACAGTTAGGAAGGTTACTACAATGCTAGGTAGGAACAAGCTTTAGGTCTGTGATGTCACATTTTGGTCCAGCTACATCCTTTATCTCTCCTCAAGGTTGAAAACAAGGGCAGTTTTCCTGGCACTAAAGTTCTCCTTGGTAGAACTCAGTAGATGGAGGTGACAAGCCTATGCCTCTGATTCAAGGTTGCACTGGTCTATAGGGAAGTTGGTTTCAGCATCTGTAACAGGTTGTCTGTCCAGCAAGTCCCATATATAAATGAATGAAATGAGACCAAGGAAATGTTAGCTCCTTGTTGAATAAATATGAGGAGAGAGAAGTGAAGAGAATTTCCCAATGCTACATTGGGTGAGTTGTTGAACTGGAATTGCAAATGAGGGTGTCTTCACCAGGTGTGTCTGATTAAACTCCACACCCCTATTCATGTGGAGGGAAGCCTTCTAAGGACTCCTAAATGGGCAGTGAAGTGATGAAAAGAGGTGATTAAGGCACAGATGCCATGGGTAGGCTCCACACTACTTACAATCAATGGTACAACATAACATTTTATGTGATTATAATGTTTCACGAGAGTAGCAAAGGCTCTGCTGTAAAACGCCCCATCAGAGTCCCAGCTGGTAAACCAGGGATTATGAATCGGAGTTGCAGGTTGGGAAGCCAGTGCCATCCACAGTCTCCATTAATGTTGTATACAATTAGCAGTCACAGGGACTAGCTCAGAGCTGACTCCCAGCATGAGGAGTTACGAGGCTTTCTGCAGAGCAGTAAAGTCAGTGGATGTATGTCAAAGACATCTGATTGAATTCTAGCTCTAATATTCTCAAAATTATGATCATGGATTTTCTTTCTGAGCTTCCAGTGGTTTGATTTCCTGAAAAATAATTTTCTAAGGTGACATTTCAGATATTGATGACAATATGATAACCATTAGGTAAATAAATAAATGAATAAAATAGGTAAATGATAAATAATGGCTATCTATAAGACCCAGCCTCTTGGTTGTGGAGACCACAGACAATGTGACAATCTTCATTCTTGTTAGGAGTTATTAGACTCTGGAGAAAACACACCAAACACTACGTACACAAACACACATGTATACGTTAACTGAATGTCAATGTAGTCTTTGGACATAGTCTGTTTTCTTATTCAGGAAATATTAGAATTCTATTAATAAGTAGCCTGCTCCATTTCCTTGAAATAGAAGGAATGATCTCCCCAAGTTATGATGTGGCAATAATAATCAAGCCAGGCATAGATGATACAGGAGAATGTCCTCTTTCCTTCCCCACTGGAACAATTCTAGGTCTGTTTCAGGAAAGGAGTGTATCAGGCCACTGAGCAGATGGCGGAACCCAGAGATCAAATCCTGCTTACCTCACCCAGCACGGGGGAGTGGAAAGGAAGGAAGGGAGGAAAAGGTAGGGATATGGATCCGAACTGATGGTTAGGAGAGTGACAGAAGAGATGGGAGACATAAGTGTCTAAAGACACAAAGCATTAGAAAAGAAGATTATAAAGAAGACAGAGTTTTAGATTGTATTTAAAATAAAAATAGACAAATAGAATCCCCTTTTGAGAACTTTCAAGAAAAATATAATTTACATTCTGGTTAGGTTTTAGTGGATGGGCCACTATCTGTGTGAAGATAATACCACAGGGTAAGGTATTTTTGAGCAGGTATCACAGAAGGATTCATCTCACACAGCTTGGAGTGTCCCATAATTTTCATGTCTTTCTCTCCTCCATGCTCAACCTTGTTTAGAGATGTCAATTGTGGCATCCAGAGCATGCCCCAGGAAGTTTGGACTTTGTCATTCTCAGTGAGTGGATATTAAAGTCTGGCAACAATTAGTAGTGATGTGCTGGCAAGGTATCCTTATTGATGGCAGATTATCATAAGTGGTCCCAAAGTGGAGAACACTAGGGTATATTTGAAGTCATTGCTGAGGGAAAGGGGCATTTTGAGCAGAATTTGGGTGGCGACATCTTGGAATTGCTGTCAGAATAACTGTTTTTTTTTTATATATCTAGGTTCTACCTGGTACTGGGACAATACGAAGAGTGCATGGACTGGCTTAGATGTCCTTTCAGTGAAGTGGCTAATGAGGGATCACTCCTCAGAAGCAGTTTTAACCTACACATTTATCTAATCATGAGAGGAAATGGAAAACAGGGACACCAAGGCTGTTTGTTTTCTCAGGTCTCTCGTTTGGCACAACTGGTGTCATCTTCATAACTTGATTCCAGATTTCTATCTAGACTGATCAGGTGCAACCTCAGAATTGGTCTTCACCTCGCACTCTAGGCCATCATTAGCAGTTTGTTAGAAATGGCTCTGAAGCTGAAACTTAAAAAAACAAAACAGAGCAAAAAACTATTTAGAGTTTGGCAAATAGAAAGACAAATTATTTCCACAGTTACCAATGTTAAAATAATATAATGATGGACTTGTATGGAGAGAAGTGAGGATAACTCATAACCATAATTCATTTGTCCATCTATTCTTGAAGATCCATCCCTTCAAATAATTTCAGCTGTGTTAGACTTTTGAGAACAGCATGAGATAGCTGGTGCTTCACAGAAGCCACTGTTGGGTGAATAGAGTTAGAAGGTGCCATCTTTCTATGTATTACTGGTAGGGGTTCTAGTGTCTGGTTACCAACTTATTTTAGTATATGCTGAGGTATCTTGATTCAGTTCACTGGGAATGGGGCTCTGACTGGAGCAGAGGTGCCTTGTGCTTTGGGCATTGTTGTAGGTGTGGAAAACCTTAGAGATGATGCTGTGGCCTTAACTGAAGGTTTTTGAACACCCTGTGCTCTGTTTCTTTTCTGCTTAGAGTAGCTACACGAGGTCCTATTATCTGGAAAAGTAAGAATAAGGATCCCAAGCATGTGGGTTCAAAAACAAAGCAAACTGAAACAGCTCCTTCATCCTTCCTTGCACCTGTAGGTTGCTGTATAACAAGTTACCCCATAACTTAGGGACTTACTCTAACATTATAATGACTACCTCCTGTAGTTTCTGTGGATGAGCAATATTCAGTAGTGGGTTTAGCTCAGAAGTTCAGGTAAAATGTGGGAAGGAAGCATTTATCTGAAGGATTCACTGGGGCTTGAGGACACACTTCCAACCTGGCTGTTAAGTTCGTCTCCACATAGACCTCTCTATGTCTAATCCTAGTGACAAGTGATTGTCTTTTCCAAAGCAAACAAAAAAGCCATAGTATAGAGGGAAGCAGGAAACAGTTTTCCTTTTTATGACAAAGCATGAGTAGCCACATACCATCAAATGTATCGTATTTTAATCATTGGAACTGAATCACTGTGTTCAGCTCATGTGTAAGGAGAGAGGAATAGACATCATCTTTTAAAATAGTACAGTGTCCATGGATTTGTGGACAATTTTTTCAGTCACCAATTTTTCCATGTAGTTTACCTTCCCATGGTGAGTTAACCTACCCTACACCATTGTGGGGGTTTGAATAGGTATGGCCCCATAGACTCATTTTTGAATGCTTGGCACATAGGGAGTGGCACTATTAGGAGCTATGGCCTTGTTGGAGTAGGTGTGGCCTTGTTGGAGGAAGTGTGTCACTGTGGAGGTGGGTTTTGAGGTCTCATATATGCTCAAGCCACACCCAGTGTGACAGTTCAGTTTCTGTTGCCTGCAGATCCAGATATAGAACTCCTTCTACAGTACCATGTCTGCCTGCATGCCACCATGCTTCTCACCATGATGGCAATGGACTAACCCTTTGAAACTATAAGCCAGCCCCAATTAGTTTTCCTTTATAAGAGTTGCCATGGTCATGGTGTCTCTTCATAGCTATAGAGACCCTATCTAAGATACCTATGAATGTAGGTTCAGTTATCTGGTGTGTTCTAGTCAAAAAGAAAATATGGTGCAATGAAGGTTTGAAAAGTGCCCTATGCCTTTATTTGTCCCCTTAAATCTCTGATATCACATTATAAATAAATCCAGGTAGGCTATTGAATAATGATAGCTATATCATATGCGATCTAGAATATTAGTTACTTAGAAACACGTGAAATTATCCCCAAACTTAGCAACATAAAATTAAAAAGCAAGCAAGCTGGAAAGGAAGCAAAGAAACAAACCAACAAAAAAATCAAACCTAACCAACCAACAAAACACAGCAAAAATGTGTTTACTATCTTTCACAATTTGAGGAATTCAACAACAGCTTAGTTGACTGGTTCTAACTCAAGGTTGTAGCTCAGAGGTTGACTGATACTGGAGGATCTACTTCTAGCCTGAATCATTTGGTTTTCTGCCAGATTGTCCCTAGATGTTGGAATTCATTCCTTGCTATATTCATCTCTCTACAGGACTGAGAGCAAGGCAGAAGCTGCAGTGTCTTTTGTTACTAAGTCTTTGATTGACTGCTTGTTGAATTATCCTGACATTATCCAAGCCCCCAGCACTAATAGGCATTCCCCTGGGAACATGTAGGACACTTCAGCCAGGGGAGCAGATAGGCTAACTGCACATCTTCACCTCTCCTTCCTTCCCTTCAAATCCAATTCCTTAGTCCCATCCCCAGCTCTGTAACAAATCATCTGTTGTGGTCCCTCTTTCCTTGCCCCCATCTCTAGTAAGTCACAAAGATTTTCTCCTCTAACCTCCCTCCCCACCAATCCTGTTATCCTAGTCTCCAACTCCAGAAGGCATTCCCATGAAATCCACCAGCTAAGCCTGCCTGAAAAGCAAGTAGGCCAGCAAAGCAGATAGACTAGCTTCAGATCTTCACCCTCCCTCCCCTCCTCCAAATCCAATCCCAGGTTTTATCCCCATCTGTGTGATAGACTACCTGTTATGGCCTCTCCTCACTCTCTGCCTCATTCCTGGAAGACTAAGCAGGTGCTGGTGGAAAATCCTGCTTTTATCCCTCTGGTGGACCCCATTTCCACCCACATCCCATCCCCATTCCAAAGTGTCAGCTCTCAATACTGAGAAACACATATGACCTGGAACCCCCAATGGTCACACCTAGCAGCAACCTCGAAGAATTCCCTACCAGTCAATACACAGCTACCACACCCTCCTAAGAACCAGAGAAGACAATAAGAATCAAGGAACAAAAGCAGTCACCTGATAAAGACAAGACTAGATAGCAGCACGTAGAATCATAATCATCCCAAACCCAGCTGCCTAGATGCAGATGAAAATAATTAATAACAGCCAGGATAATATGTATCCATGAGAGCCCAGTAATCCTACTACACTGTAGGACCTGAGAATTGCAACATAGCTGAAATACAAGAAAAAAGATATTCAAATAGCCTTTATGAGTATGGCATAGGTCCTTAAAGATGAAATTAATAAATCCTTAAAGAACTCTATGAAAATGCTATCAGTGGAAGGAAATGAATGAAACAGTTCAAGACCTGAAAGTGGAAATAGAATCAATAAAGAAAATCCAAACTGAGGGAAATCTGGGAAATTAAAGTTTTAGGAACTCAATGAGTATTAGACATTGAAGACAAAATAGAAGAAATAGATACCTCAGTCAAAGTTTATATATCTAGCATATGTATGGTATACACACACACACACACACACACACATATATTTTCATGGAAATCGATGACAGTATGAAAAGACAAATCTAACAATAATAGGAACAGAAAGTAGAAGAAACTTAGGTCAAAGGCACAGAAAATACTTTCAACAAAATCACAGAAGAAAATTTCCCTAACTTAAAGAAAGAGATGCCTATCAAGATACAAGAAGCATATAGAATGCTAAGTAGAGTAGACCAAAAAGAAATTCCCCTTGGGACATAATAATCAAAACACTAAATGTATAGAACAAAGGGAGAATATAAAAGCTGCAAGGGATAAAGATCAAAGAACATATAAAGGCAGACCTATTAGAATGACACCTGACATCTCAATGGAGACTCTAAAGGGCCTGAATAGATGTTCTACAATCTTTAAGAGATCGAAGATGCCAGCCCAGAATACAATAGCCAGCAAAACTTTCAGCCAGAATAGATGGAGAAAATAATACAGCCCATAATAAAAGGTACTCCATTATAAAACCAAATTTAAGGAATACATGTCTACAGATCCATCCCTAAGAAGGTGCTACAAGGAAAACACCAATCTAAAGAGGTTAACCACACCCAAGAAAACCCCATATCAGTAAATTAAAAGAGAGGAAACATACACACACATACACACCACCACCACTACCACCACCACCAACAACAACAGCAACAACAAAATAACAAGAGTCAGCAAACACTTATATCTCCCAACATCAGTAGTCTCAGTTCCTCCAGTAAAGAGACACAGACTAATAGAATGGATGGGAAAACAAGATGTGTCCTTCTGCATCTGTGAAACATAGCTTAATATCAAGGATAGACATTACCTCAGGGTAATAGGATGGAAAAAGATAGTCCAAGTAAATGGACCTAAGAAGCAAACTGGTGTAGCCATTTTAATATAGACAAAAGAGACTTTAAACCAAGAATTAGTCAAAAGAGATAGGGAAATACACTACATATTCATCAAAGGAAAAATCCACCAAGAGGACACTGCAATTCTTATCATCTATTCACCAAACACAAAGACATCAAAGTTCATAGAAGAAACACTACTATAGCTTAAATCACATATTGACCCTTACATACTAATAGTGGGAAACATCAATATCCTACTCTCACCTATAGACAGGTCATCCAGACAAAACCTAAACAGAGAAATTCTGGAGCTAACTGGCATTATAAACCAAATGAGCCTAAGAAATATTTACAGAACATTTCACCCAATCACAAAAGAATATACTTTCTTACTCATCAACTCACGTAACTTCCTCCAATACTGAGCACATACTAGGACACAAAACAAATCTCAACAGATACAAGAAAATTGGAATAACTCTCTGTATCCTATCAGACCACCATGGAAGAAAGCTGGCTATCAAGAACAACAGAAACAACAGAAAGCTTACAAGGGCATGTAAACTGAACAACTCAATACTGATTGAAAAATGTGTAAAGACCTACATTATGAAAGCAATAAAAGACTTTCTAGGACTGTATGAAAATGAATACACAACATACCCAAACTCATGGGACACAATGAAGGCAAGTCAAGGAGGCAAGCTCATAGCACTAAGTGCCTACATAAAAATATTAGCGAGAGCTCATACAAGTAACTTAACAGCACTTCTGAAATCTCCAGAGCAAAAAGAGAACCACACTCAAAAGGAATAGATAGCAAGAATAATCAAACTTGGGACTGAAATCTATAAAAAAGAAACAAAAATTTAACCAAAACCAAAAACCAACAATAAAAAGAATCAGTGAAACAAAGGAGTTGGTTATTTGAGAAAATCAATAAGATAGACAAACTTTTAGACAGATTAACTAAAAAACAGAGAGAGAATAGCCAAATTAATAAAACTAGAGATGAAACAAGAAAAATAACAATATACACTGAGGAAATCTAGAGAATCATAAGGATATACTTTAAAAACCTGTACTTCCACCAAAGTGGAAAATATAAAAGAAATATAATTTTCTGAATCCATACCACTTGCAAAGTCAAATCAAGATTAGGCAAGAGATTTAAACAGCATTATGACCCCCAGTGAAATAAAAGTCTATGAATAAAAAAAAAAAGTCCAGGGCTGGATGGTTTTATCACACAATTTTAGCACAGACTTTCAAGAAAAGTTAATGCCAGTACTCCTCAAATTATTCCACAAAATGGAAACAGAAGGAACATTTTCAAATTCAATTTACAAGGACATAGTTGCTCTAATATCCAAGCCACAACCCCCCCCCCAAAAAAAAACAAAGAATTACAGGCCAATTTCCCTTATGAATATAGATGTAATACTTCTCAACAATATACTTGCAAACCAAATCCAAGAATATATTAAAAAGAACATCCACCATGATCAAATTGGTTTTATACCAGAGATATAGAGATGGTTCAACATATTCAAATTGATAAATGTAACCAACCATATAAATATAGTGAAAGATGGAAGGTCATCATATGAGATACATAAAAGGCCTTTGACAAAATCCAACAGTCTTTAATGATAAAAGTCCTGGAGAGATTAGGGATACAAGGAATGTATCTTAATGTTGGAATGTGAAAATGTAGTGTTGCTGTGGGATGTTCTGTATGGCAAATGTGTTGCTAATAAAATACTGATTGGCCTGTGGCTAGGCAGGAAGTATAGGCGGGGCTAACAGAGAGAATTAAAAGAACAGGAAGGCAGAGGGAGTCACTGACTGCCAGCCAGCCACCGCCAGGACAAGCAGCATGTAAAGATGCCGGTAAGCCACCAGCCATGTGGCAAGGTATAGATTTACAGAAATGGATTCATTTAAGATAAAAGGACAGTTAGCAAGAAGCCTGCCACGGCCATACAGTTTGTAAGCAATAGAAGTCTCTTTGTTTACTTGGTTGGGTCTGAGCGGCTGTGGGACTGGCAGGTGAAAGAGATTTATCCTGACCGTGGGCCAGGCAGGAAAACTCTAGCTACATAGTGTGGTTTTTTGTTTTTCTTCTTTGCTCTTTGGTGGCCCACCACCCAGATCCCAAATAAATACATGGAGACTTAGTCTTACTTATAAATGCCTGGCCTTAGCTTTGTTTGTTTCTAGCCAGCTTTTCTAATTTAACTTAAATTATCCCATTTCTCTTTCTCTACATTTTGCCTCTGGGCTTTTTCCTCTCGCTTTATTCTATATATCTTGTTTTCCTTCTTACTCTGTGACTGGCTATGTGACTGAGTGGCTGACCCCTAGCATTCTCTTCTCTTTTATATGTTCCTCGCTCCTGTCTTCTTCTGAGCCTAGATTTCTCCTCCTATTTCTTTTCTCTGCCTGCCAGCCCTGGCTAGCTCTCCCTCCTTGTTAGCTATTGGCCATTCAGCTCTTTATTAGACCAATCAGGTATTTTAGACAGGCAAGGTAACACAGCTTTACAGAGTTAAACAAATGCAGCACATCTTTGCATTATTAAACAAATATTGCACAGTATAAATGAATGTAACATATCTTAAATTAATATTCCATAACAGAGCTGGAAGAAAGAGGGTATCAAGAGAGGGAATATGGGGAGAGACAGCTAAAATTAAGGGCCATTTGAGGGATGGTATGAAAACCTAATAGAGTAGAAGCTTCCTTGCAGTTGAATGTTTTTCTATGTCCCACCTGGTCCACAGCCTCTCAGACCCAAGTAAACACACAGAGGCTTGTATTAATTAAAACTACTTGGCCATTAACTCAGGCTAACTATTGACTAGCTCTTACACTTAAACTCAGGCCGTTTCTGTTCATCTATATTCTCCACATGTTCTGTGGCTTTACCTGTGTGCCACTACATGTTGCTACCTGGACAACAGGCTGGTGTCTCCCCACTCATCTTTCCTCTTCCCAGCATTCTCCTTGTCTGCTTACCCCAGCTATACTTCCTGCTTGGCTACTGGCCAGTCAGCATTTTACTAAACCAGTGTACAAAAACATTATCCCACAGCACTTCCTAAAATATTACGTACATGAAGGGGATCTAAATGAATTTGCAGAATAATGGGGAAATGGTGCCCCAACTGGCTATCTCTTTATCGCCAAATGAAGCTTCTAGCACTGGGGTGGGTTACATATAATTGAGTTGTTAGCCAAAGGGGTCCCATTGGAATCCACAAGCAACCCAGTATGTTGAAAAGATAATAGGTTGCTCTCTACAAACTGATAACAAGGCCCCATTGTCACAGACAACACAACACAATTCATTGAAGATGGGGAAGTAAAACGGTACCTACATAGAGCCTTCACCCCTACATTCTATTGTCTTTAGTATAGGAAGGTATTCTGTGTGCTACCAAAGGAAAAATGTAAACACCACCCCAGACACAAAACCTTTGATCTACAATGGTGTCTTGCCTGCAAAGGTATTATTGCAATGGTGGCACAAAGCTTATGTAAGTAACCAATCAAGATCTGATTTGACCTAAGGCCTACTCCACAAGATGAAACCCATATACAACACTACTTGGGTGACCAAAAACTTAAGACTAGATAGCTCAGATACCTAGGATAAAACCAAATATGACTGTTCTACTAAAAGAACATAGCAATAAAATGACTCCTACTGACATTCTACTGTACTCATAAATCAGTGCCTTGTTCAGCCATCATCAAAAAACCTTCCTCCTCAAGCAGATAGGAACAAATATGGAGACTTAGAACCAGACAATATGCAGAGAGTGAGAGATCTTAGAACACTCTATCCTAAATTGGTTGCCTCCATCAAATTTCTCCTCCCATGGCTCAGGGACCCCTGAGAAAAGGAGGTGAAAAAAGTGTAAGAGCTTGAGGGGATGGAGTTCACTAAGGAAACTAGGTCCTCTAAATCAACATGATTGATACGCACATAAACTCAAAGAAAGAGGCAGCATGTACAGGGCCTGCATGGGTCTGTACCTGATGGCATCCTAGACCTGAAAGGAGAAGTAGAACATGCCCCTCTCCCTAACCCAGGAGCTATTTCCAATAGCTAACCACTTGCAAATGAAAATTCATTTTCTCCAAGGGAGTATCACTGCGGAAACAAACTACTCTTCTGATTAGACCCCCATGGCTGGTATCTCCTTGTTTCCTAATGTCAGGTTAAGGCTTTTTTAAAACTTATTTTTTATTTTTATTATATACATATATCCTTTTACCCTACAAGGTTTGCAGGTTATTACAGCTTATAGGTTAGTGCTTTTATGGGATTCCTGAATGTGCAAATGAGTGAGACTCTGCATCTATATCTGTTTCTTGTGCTTTTTCATTGGCTTTTTTCCTTTCTGTTTGTTTTCTCCTATTCCAATATGTTAGTTTTTGTTTTAATATATTATATTAGATACATTATATTATTATCGCTTAGAAGTCTGTTTGTTTTCTAATGAGAGAGAGAAAGAAGGAGGACTGGATGAGAGGGGAGGTCAGGAGGAACTGGGAGGAGTAGAGGAAGAAGAAACAATAATCAGAATATATTATGTGAAAAAAATCTGTTTTCAGTAAAATATATTTTAAAGAAAGAAATATCCCCTGAGTTACACAGGCAAGCTGTAGTTTGGGTTTGATGGACGACTTGAGGGCATGAATACCTGGAGCTAAAAAATCCAAAATGCACCAGGGACAAATCCTGCCAGAGGGCCTCTTAAGCCGGTCAAGCTAAACAACTGTCTCGCCTATACAGAGGGCCTAGTCCAGTCCCATGGAGGCTCCACAGCCGTTGGTCCACAGTTCATGAGTTCCTACTAGTTTGGTTTGGTTGTCTCTGTACATTTCCCCATTATGATCTTGATGCCTCTTTCTCATAGAATCCCTCTTCCCTTTCTTTCACTGGACTCCTGTAGCTCAGCCTGGTGCTTGGCTGTGGATCTCTGCATCTGCTTTCATCAGTTACTAGATGACGGCTCTATGATGACAGTTAGGGTATTCACCAATCTGATTACTGGAATAGGCCAGTTCAGGAACCTTCTCAACTATTGCTACTAGTGTAAGGTGGGATCATCCTTGTAGATTCCTGGGAACTTCCCTAGCACCCTGTTTCTCCCTATTACCATGATGTCTCCTTCTATGATGGTATCTCTTTCCTTGCTCTCCTACTCTGTCACTGTTCCAATGCCTGTGGTGGGATACCTTGCACAGCCTTGGTGCAGGGGGAGGGGCTTGGACCTGCCTCAATTGGGTGTATCAGACTCTGCTCACTCCCCATGGGAGGCCTTGCCTTGGAGGAGGTAGGAATCTGGGGTGTATTGGAGGGAAGGGCTGGGAGGTTGGAGGAGGGGGGAGGGGGAGAGGGGGATCTGTGGTTGGTATGTAAAATTAATAGAAAATTCCTTAATAATAATAAAAAAACCAAAATGCCCCAGTTATTCCCAGTTAGTCTGACTTATTATCATCCATAGTTTACCTAATACCAGGTGAGGGAATAAGCCCCAGAGACCAACAGTTGCCAAAGTTACCCCAGTTGGCTCTAGAGGTGTGAGCACAAATGAGCATTTGTTGTTGTTTGTCTGGTAGCATTTTTTCTGAGTCACAATATTGTGCTGATACACCATGTTAGAATGAAACCAGAAGAAATTTAGAGTGTTATGAATTAAAATTGCCCCAAGAATTCTTAACTTCAGTTTCTCAATCAGCTAATACTGACATTGATATAGACATAGAATGCCTTTGGGGACTTGGATTGCAATAATCTATACTTATTTAAGTACGTGAGCCTTGGAGATTGATATGTTTCAGGATACCGGGACTAGTGTGCTGCAAATACAAGGATGACTCCATTGTCATGGGTTTTACTGCTAAACAGTATGCTGTGAGGTTATTTCTTGCTGTTGCATGTAGTTGGAGTTGGTGGTTTTCCTTGTTGCCTAGTAGTCCATTCTGCAAGTGAACACACTGTAACTTATTCTATCCTTGATGATCATTTGGTTGTTTTATAATAAATGGCTTACAATTTGGAATTATTATGAGTAGACCATGCTTCTTTTAATGGCTTTTGGAGTTTTAGAAGACAGTAGAAATATAAAGAAAAAAAATGCCCATTCATCTTGGTCCAACTTGCTATTTTCATCACTTGCCAAAAACCAAAATCCGTTTCAGAGCTTTTCCCTAATAGAAGATTAGGCACCAGGTTCATATTTGCTCTGTTATAAGAAAGAAGAAAAAGCACAGAGAAAAATTTGAAATTTGTAAGGCAAGTTAATAATAAAATACTCACACTGTTCTTTAGATCTTGGGATTCCTATTCAAGTCTACCTTCTCTTTCTTCCTTTTCCTTTTCTGCCTTCCTTCCAATCATTTATAGATAGATGTGAATTTCTACAGTTAAGCAGGGCTCAGATGGGGATATTTTTCATGAAAGTGAAGATAAAGTCAAGTGATTTTCAATTTTCTCCAAATGGCTTCTTTTCTGGGAAATAGTTTCAGACTTTCATAAATATGGACACATTTGTTTGTTCTTATTACAGCCTGCTCCATAAGTCTCCCTAAGCAATAATGAAGGCCACCGAGACTGCCAGAAGCCATATCTTCCCTATCCTTAAGATTCTGTGGCCTTCCCATTAGAGGCAACATAACATTTCATCTGCCAATGGTGATGGGAAAGTTTCAATTTGGGCTGGCCAGGTACACAAAATGATCTACAAATGGCAGGTTGTGGGCTGTCATTTTATAGACTATAGACTACTGAAATCATTTTTGTACAAGGACTAGTAGAGGACAATCTCCCTATGCCCTGCAGGCCATAGATATTTTCAGAGAAAAACAAACAAACAAACAAAAAAACACCTGAAAGCTAACTGCTTCAAATTATTTTCTTGGATAAGCAACCAGTCAATCTAGTTTTGAAAGGACATGTCTACTCTTAGTAGAGATAACAAGTCAGTTCCTCATTGACTACTCCTCAGTGCTTTCCAAAGGTCCATTCTCAGTCCCTTAATGTCACAGGCAGGTAGATTCCAGCTACTGCTTCCAAGAGGGTCCTAGCTGATTAAGTCAACTGAAGCTTTAGCCTCTGAGATCGGGTCATCATTGTCTACACACAATAAATCAGATTAGCACAGCTTATTCCTGGTACTTCAGTTTGAATTATTAGGAGTATAGACTATCTCAATTTTGTTGAATTTGAGAATATAGAGTTTGAGATTACAGGCAACTATCTTCCTTATAAGGCCAAGCCCTATAGTGAGTGGAAACCGTGTTTGTTATGTTTAAGGACTGTTGTTTCTCCATTCTTCTGAGTTGTGTTGGGAGAAAATGAGCTGCTCTCTCTTGGTTGTTGTGTCCATTTGTGTAAATGGGAACCCAATTTCTACAACTGTTCCAAACTGTGAAGGCCAGAGAAGGTGACTGTGCCTCCATTTAGGATGACTTGCAAAAGAAATCAGTAATTAGCCCTGAGTTGGGGGGTTGTGTTTTTCCCCCTCAAGGCAAGTTGGACTCTGAGAAACACACAGAGCTTGGTGTTTTAGTCTCATTCTCTTTGAGGCAGAAAACTCACTCAATAGGAGTCGTTTGCATTTCTATTTGAGCAGCCTGGAGACAAATATAGGGAAATGAATAGCTTTTTAATTTAATTGGCTTCCCAGTGTGAATCCAAAAATAGAAGGCATAATCCATCTTGGAATTACTGTAGGACTCACTGGAGTCCAAATCGCAGCATAGGCATCCCACCTCCCTCAGAGTCCAAACATCTTCCTCTCCAGTGCCAGACCCCCTACTGGAACTTGGGCAATTTAGTTCCAAATGGACAGTAAAGAACAGTCATTCATTCATTCTTCGTTGTGATTGGCCTGTCTTCTTAAACTATTAACTGCGTAACATTTAAAAGAAGGAAATAGTATTTGTGTATTTGTGTGTAGTATGTTTCAAAATCAAAATATAAGCACTGAAGAGAAGAAACTAATGCTGCTTGTTTTTTGTTTTGCTTTTAATTTTATGTGTATGAGTATTTTGCCTGCATGTATGTCTATGTTCCCTGTGTAGGCCTGGTGCTAGTTAGTGGAGGCCAGAAGAGGGCATAATGTTCCCTGGAACTGGAGTTACAGCTGTTGTAAATTGCCTTGTGGGTGTTGGGAATTGAACCTGGTTCCTGTGGAAGAACAGCCAGTGCTCCTGACTGCTGAGCCACCTCTCATGGTGGATTTTTAAAGTGAAAATGGAAGAGGGTGTTATAGTATAGCTAGATAGCCAAGCTGTCAGAACGTTCTTACATTTGTATCTATCGCCTGCCTATGAAGGCTAAGATTCTGTTGGGAAGCCTTTGGATGAGAAGTGAAGAAAAGAGGGATGGGGAGAGAGAGAGAGAGAGAGAGAGAGAGAGAGAGAGA